>CABFWB010001559.1:141657-152638 GCA_902151455.1 Timema bartmani
CCCCTTCTGGGCGTATGTCTGTTAATATCATTGTTACATCATGGAGACGCCATGTTATTCACTACTTGTCTAATTTATAGCCCGTTCGGCATGAGAAACTAAGTTTGACTTAGAATAATTTTTTGATACATAATGGCTTTCGCATTATGTAGACTTAAAGTCCCCTTCTGGGTTTTTGTAAATATTTAATATTTTCACATGTTATGGAAAAGCCATCCTTTGTATTGGAAATTTAACCTTATAGTCTGTCCAGCTAGGAAGCTATAATTTAAACTTGTAAATTTTTAGTAAATTTCAACACGTAATCTTTTTTGTGAGTTGTTAAATAAGAAAAGAGAAAATGATGGCTAGATTAAAGCTAGCGTTTAAAATCGCCGCTAGGCTGTTATTGGTTAAGGACCTTAAGTCCGCTGTTGAAGTTGGTTGTTTTTGGAAAGAAATTTTAATACTTCAAAGTTATATTTTGTCATTATAGGACTAGATCGATCTTTGAGATCATTATTGAGACTTCAAATTATTGTTATTGTTATGCTAAAATTTATATATATATTCCTTACTTTTGTGCCATATTTAAATACCTACATTTTATACCAATAAAATGACTTATACCAAAATTACCTTTATTATGTTGTCACATACTTACTTTTTTTTTTTATTGCTGGGAAAGTTTTCTAAATATTTAATATATGAGATTTTTGTAGAGCGGGTTCGGGGACGCAGAACTCAAATGGACCCGAGTACGGTCCATTTGTTTTGTTATGGTCCTATCGGCTCCTCTGCAATTATTGTCTTTTTTTATCTTTTGAAATTTTTTTGAATTGTTTTTTTTTGTGCACTGGCCTTAATTCATCGGTGAATTAAGGGGGTGTTTACAATTGGATGCCACTAAAACCAAATTTGTTTTTAATTGTCTCATATTATATAGTATCAGAGGAGGCTATAAATCTTAGAGGGAAGAAAAATTGTTTCGGGGGGAGTGGGGAAGAAGCAAATTACTTTCATGAGGAGGGGGATGCCTCCTCCCTCCCCACTAACCTTCATGCTACGACCCACTGCTTGTAGGGATTTTGGGAGGGGGTAGTCATACCCAGTCCTCTCCTATAAGTGTGACACGGTCATAAGTTCATATTTAATTTATTTATTTAAGATATTTTTTCATGCAGGAGGAGATAGCTTAGTTTTTACCATATTTTTATACACTTAAAGAGGAGAGAGTTTATTTTTTACTATTATATTTTTTATACACTTAAAGAGGAGAGAGTTTAGTTTTTACCATTATATTTTTATACACGTAAACATTTTCAATAATACATGGTTTCTTTGTTTTTTATTAAATCACTAATTCAAATAAATATTTGTAAACTTAAGATAATACACTTTTAATTATATATACATTTAAAAAAATTGGGATGATACATTACTATACAACATTGCTTGACCATTTATTAAAATAATGAAAGTATGTATTTGATAATTTGTATAAATAGATGACTTAACATACACAAAATAGAGAAATTGAATAGAAATAAACAGGTCGATACACAAATTTGATTAAGGAAAATAACACAACATATAGATACATACCTAATCACACCATTCTCTTACACAGTAGGCAAGAAACTGTGTATATAGCCAAAGAAAAAAAACTCTAAACTTAATCCATCCTCACTAACATTCCCCACACTTATCTACCCTTGTATACTCCCTTCGCTTCAACAACATCCATCCATACAACAAGTAAAACATGCTCTTTTATTCTTAAAACTCATAATGTTTCTCTTTTTCACACATTAGTGTATAACATTTAGCCACATCTTACATGGCCTACCACTTCCTTTTGATCCACACAGTCTACCTTCATATATATGCTTCGTCACTCGAACCACAATCATCCTCTCAACATGGCCAAACCAACGTAAGACTATTCTTTCACATTTATCGATTGGATTCTCTTTCAAACTACTCCTTCAGCACCCATTCATTACTGACTATGTCCATACAAGTTTTTACATATACATTTCTTAGTTATCTCGTTCCAACCACATTCCCCTTGCTCTTGTGTTTCTCCTGACAAACCCAGGCTTTACATCCATAAAACAATGTTGTTGCTAACACACTTTTATATACTTCCATATTTGCCTCTTTCAATATTATTTCATTCTTTGCAATAGTCCACAAACATCCAGCTACTCTCCGAGATGCATTCATCCATCTTTCAATTTCCTCATCCATCCTTCCATATTTACAGAACATTTTATCCAGATACACAAAATCCATCACTTGCTTTAACACGTTTTCTATTAATAGTAAACTGACAATCATTTACTAATCTGTCCTTATCAAAAACTATCACCTTAGCTCTGGCTATATTTACACAAAGATCCATTCTGCCTGTCGCCACATTCATATGATTTAATGCCTTCTGCAAGTCTCTTTCATTCTCAGCCATTAATACAGTATCATCTGCCTATAGCAGCACTCTCACATTCACATAGTTCATTTGTACACCAACCACCTACTCACAAACATCCCTCATACACTTATCGATGAATACATTAAACAACCATGGAGACATATTACAACAGTGTCTAACAGCCAGTTAAATGTCAAACCATTCGCTCAAAGCTCCATCCACCCTAACACATGCTTTACTTCTATCATACACTGCCATAATTACTTTTACTATCCATGCATTCACACCATACTTTCTCAGAACATTACATTACATACTCCTATTTACACGATCATACATTTTTTTCCAGATCAACAAATTCACAATACTATTTCTTCTTTACTGCCATACATTTCTCAATAAGTTGTTGCAATACAAATATCTGGTCCATGCAACCTCTTCCTGACATGAAATCACATTGCATACCCCAAATACTGTCCAAAAATTTTGCCTGGACTACTCAACAAACTAATTACCCTATAATTCTTACAGTCACTCTTAGTGCCTTTGCCTTTGTACAACGAAACAATGACAGCATTCTTCCAGTCATTAGGAACATTCGAAATTCCAGCACACACAATGAACAACTCATACAATCTGGCAAGTAGTACTATGCCACAACACTTAAGCATTCCACTTGTGATCCCATCTACGCCCACAACTTTGCCTTTCTTTAACAATTTCATAGCTTTTAACACTTCAACTTTGTTCATTATTTCACTTATCCTAACATTTTCTCTATTTCCTGCTACTTTCTCTATGTTATTGGCGTACAATTGCTCAAAATACTTCCTCCGTCACTCTTTCATATTCTGCTCTCATACTTTTATCTTGCAATTTTTCCACTTTCACCTTCTCTTGATTCATAGTCTCGCATTGCTTCCTCACAAAATTCCCACTTAATTCAACTTCTGATATCACTAGGAAGTGATCTGTTATACATTCAGCTCCAAGCACAACCCTAATATTTTTTACTAAGCCTCTCAGTCTCTCATCACATACCACATAATCAATCATCATTTTCAAATCACCCCTTTTCCATGTGTACAAATTAATATCTTTGTGCTTAAACCATGTGTTTGACATATTTATTATTAATGCAAAAGTCTTGATCAAAATAATTATTGTAGAATTATCAAAAGAGATATATCATATGTTGATATTACTGATAAATAGTCTTTGGTATTAATATTTGTGGTCACCAAAGTAACGTCACACACATTTAATATCACTACATACACTTTCTAAAATCTATATTTTTCATGCGTATAACCCGAACGGGTAGTAAGACGCGGTGCTAATAATCTAATCTATATTTTTCACTTTAAACACATCTTTGGTAACCTATTACCAACATACTAACTGTACACTTTGTCTATCCTGAAAGAGAGCAGTCTTATATTGACAGACTATATACTATGGCCTTATCCTACAAATTTCGCCAAGGTAGAACCATGCAAGGTGAGCATGCAACCTTTCAGAATGAATGAAGAGTACATTATTTGGACAATTTGAGCAACAATATTTTTTTTTAAGCCACACACATTCAATATGAATGAAAGTTCACAAATAAGGGACTAGACACTAATGAGATGACATCACTTAACTCATTTTCCCATAACATTGTTTATTCTCAACATAAAAAGTCTTATGGGGTTGCACATATATTATTTAAATACCTTGTTATAGCATTTTTTTTAACCTCATTCCCTCTTGCACTTATGTAATTAACAAATGATGCTATAATTTATTCCATCTTTAATAGTACGAAATGACAGTCTTTGTGATCTAGTGGTCAGGGTTCCTGGCTACAGATCCAGAGGTCCTGGTTTTGATTCCTGGAGCTTTCAGAATTTTCTATGAAGCAGTGGGTTTGGAGCGGGGTCAACTCTGACTCATGAGGACAAATGTGGAGTTACTTGAATGAAACATTAATTGCTCTAGTCTAGAAAATCGAGATTAACGACTGGAGGATTCATTGTGCTGACCACATGACACCCTCTATCCACAAATGTTGGCACCCCCTTCGCCAACATGTAGCGACCGCTCAGTTGGTATAGCTTACTTATGGGCTGAAGTAATGGAATTTTTTTATAATATAAAATACCAGCTTAGTAAATGCACACACAAGCACATGGCCAGATTTTTTTGGGAGGCAGGGAGCGGCGAAAGAGGAGGCATCCTAGCAGTGGTGGCTCATGGAGAAGACCACCAACAGGAGATGTTGAATTATTTTAATAATGAATCCCTCTTGAAGTATTTAAAGCATTTTATTAAAAACATAATTGGGATTGTACGTGATATTCATCTTTTAAGAATCCTAAATTTGCTAGCCAAAGCATTGTGGGGAGTACAAAAATTAATTTCTAATCATGATCTCAGAGGGTAACCCCCCTTAACCCCTGGCTCCCCCTTAGTATAGTCCTGTTTCGTTGTTTGTAGCTCCGCCGTGCCTCAGTTATTCTGTCAATTTCACCCCCTAGCGAGAGTTAACTCAAACCAACCCCCTCATCTTATGGCCTTGTTTGTACCGTTGGTGGAAGCTCTCCTGCACACGTGCTCGATGTCCCCGTTTGATTCTATCGTAAAAGGGCCTTTGTTCCTGATGCGACTGGAATACGTTGTAGAGGGCGGTGAAGAGTTTGCCTTGTAATGGGTCCCAGCAGGTTCACTCGTGTGAACAGTTCTTTGCACAGACCTCGCGTACTCCTTTGTTCCTCTCCTCCTGAAGGTGAAGTCTTTCTCCCCTGTTTTGTTGTTCTGGAACCTCCACTGCACCCAATCGTGGCGGTAAGTAGGGTCCATCGGACCCCAGTCTCGACTTGGTTTCAGCGCGCTGCGGAATTTCTGGGAATCAAGTGCAGACACTAGTTTGTACAGTCCAATTTTCATATAAAGGACCTTTTATAAAATATAAATATAACTTTTTACTCTATTATTAGTGTTATTTTATAGATATTGATATTTTTTTAAATGTTGTTAAAAGTGTTCTTTCTAAACCTAATGACACAACTTATACACTAACTTAAATCTAAAAAGACACAACATCCAGTCTCTCGACTATTCATCAGTTAAAGAGAAAGCCCATATTTCACCAATGATAAATTTTTCGACCATGCCAGGAATAGAACCAGGAACCCTTAGCTCACTAGGCAGACACAATGAGCTAAGTTGTCGGAGAGGTATTGATGATATCTCTCAAAAGTAGCAGCTGTAGATCACATGACTCGACGCATGAATACATGAAAGCAAATCTAGTAACTTTTCTTGCTGTAAGATAAGATCCTTCCTATGAAAGGTGGACTGTAAAAAAAAAAAAAACTCTCACAAAAAACTCTCACAAACAAATAAAATAAGCATTCTTCATATGACCTTGTGCTGACCAAAAATTTAACCCCGCACATGGCTAAGAGGGGGTTACCTTGGTCTCCTTTATAGTCTCCTCCCCCTCCCATTATTGTCTTAGTGCAGTGCAGTTCATGTCTGCCAATATTGGCATTCTTTTGTGCATAAGCCTAGTCAGTGTAGTTATGGAAAATGTACCTGTGCAAGGTTGTAATCCACCTGGTGGTAGACCTGATACATTCCCCCGGCAGCAACAATGACCCACATAGAGGTGTAGAGGAGCCAACCAATGGTGTACACCCATGTGGGGTCCCTCACTTTCCCCACAACTCCATCCAGTGGCAGAGAGACAAAACTCCAGATCTCCAATATCTATGGAATTGGCATAGTAGACAGTTTTTGACCATGAATTACTTCACTTTAAATTATTTACTTTTCACAAAATTGGTTGACAATTACTGCCTGAACAGTATAATGCCGACTCCCGAGTCACCGGTGGCTGTGGTATTGAATGGCTCGTTGTTATTTGACGATATCCACACCTCCATCACAGACTTTACCTTGTATGATGAATAAAGAATGACCCTGAGCACAGGACAAAACAAATCCTGGATAGCTCAGTGGTAGAGCCTTGTCGCGCTAAGCTAAGCGTCCCCGGTTCAATTCCCGTGTCTTGAGTGTCATTTTTCAAAATTTGCAAATAACTAGAAATATTATTTTTCTGTGGCTTCTTAGAGAAAAAACCTGGTAGCAATATTTATTTTTTGTCGGCAAAATTGAAATAAATAACATTTCTTACTGTGTAATTTTAATTGTTGACAGAAATTTAGCTTAGTTGGTCAACATTTCTAAAAAATTGTTTATTATAAAGTTTAAAAGAATAAATAGCTCAACATAAAAAAAAATACTTATGAGCTCCCACATAGTTTTATAATCTTAACTAAGAAAATAGTAAATGGTGAAACGATGTGTTTTTACTTTTTACACATTCACCCTTTGAATCCTAAAGCCTGCAGAGTAATAATACCATGCTTAGAGTACGAAACTATCATATCACTTTATTTTCCACCGCATCTTAATACCCAAATGCAATATGCAAACATTACACTCCTGGAATAGGGTTAAAGAAGGTTAAATTTAGAGGAAATATAACAAAATTTTTGTAGAGGGATGATGGAAACTATTTAAGAAAATCAGAGTGTGATTCGAACCCCGACCTCCCCATCACCCACTGGGAATCCAGTCTATTGCGAGAGTCGGCAACCTTTCAACCTTTTTAAAATCGTGGGTCATATGGGTTTACAAAAAAAAATTTAGTTAGCTGGCTTGGAAAAAATATCAAGCAAAAAAACTCAACTTTGTATTTTCTCATATACTAATTAGGTACTGTATAATAATACAGTGTAGAAACACTGTTCAATAATGTAAAATAAGTTATAGTGAACAAAGCCAAACTGAAAGGATAGTTAGGCTAGGCGTGGATTTTTTTTCCTTCAAAATTACATATTTTTCATATATATTTTTATAGAAATTATATAAATAAATGATATTCATGTCTAAATACATTTACAATGAAAAAATACGAATACATTTTCTATTCCATTACAACAATACTTTTTTATGAGCCTCTTAATATCTTCAATCTGTATTAATTTTTCACAATGTATCTGTATAAAGATGCTTTAAATTAAAAATAGTAGTTAGTATGTTGTTAGTGTGAGTACACTGGTTTCTAGTGAGTCAACTTACAGCGAATAGAACAGGAGATATAACCCAGACAATCTTCCAAACAGGATTCAACTTCTGCCCAAGAATAAATTCAAAATCGGTGTAGATAGCTTTGCAGCCTGAAACATCAAACCAAATACTATATTAAATATGAACTAGGCCCTAAATCCTGGTTCTTTGACTTATCTTGTAAATGCTATTCAGTAAAAAATGTGATACAGTGTGTCGAAAACCATTCTTACATTCTCATATAGGTAACATATTGAAATCATGACAATTTTCGACCCTGAGCTTATGATAAATCTTGACTTTTTATATGCACCTGAATTCAAAAAAGTGGATCTTATAGTTCTGTTGGTCTCTGCTTGTCACTAAAAATACAGTCAAAGTGGTTTAATAGATTTCTTTCAAAACTTTATATTTTGATGTTATTGGTCATACTGCAAGGGCCAACTGTGATTTTGATTCTAGATCTATTTTTTAATTATTTTTAGCATCACCTCTTACTACCTGTTCAGGATCTACGATGAATGTATACTAATTATACTAGTGAGTAAGAGATAAGAAAGGTGGAATTTAGAGGAAGTGTACCCACATTTGTGTGGAGGTAGAGTGAAAAACAATTTAGGAAAAACCATCCTAGTACACCAGACTGAGATTCACATTCCAATCTCCCTAGCATCGGTAGTCTAGTCTAACACGAGAGTGACACCTTAGACCATGCGGTCACCAAAACAGGTAGCTCTAAAATTATTCAAATCCTCCTCATCATCATCATCATCAACTGTTTCCAGCCTGTGGCCGCCATCAAAAACAGCTTACTGATGACTGATTTTTGAAAATCCTAAATTTTTTAAAAATTACTATTATTTTGATAAGATAAAATAAAGATATCTGGGGAGTGTTTTACATGATTAATAAGAATGTATGTTTATTTTTCTAAAACAAAACCTTTGAGTTTATTAGTTACCGATTTTTAAAAAGTTGGCGTTTTTAAAAAATGGCTATAAATTATGTACAAAATTTGTATTTGGAGAGTGTTTAAAGTGCTTGTCAAAATTATATGTTTGTTTTTCTGAAAATCAACCTTCCTCACCTCTAACACATTAGCATAATTAGTAAATATCACATTTGACCTAATAGTAGCCAGAACCGCGATAGCAACAAATTCTATTATTGTAGCTGCAGTAAAAATTAAAGTTGTTAATAATAGCCGGGGTCCTAATAACGGCTGGGCTGACTTAATTGTAGCCAGGACATAGGTATTTGGAAAAATTTTCATATGACTTGCACTACACAACTTTCCTATACTCCATTCACGGTAGGAATTACGCACTGAGAGGTCTTATTTCCTACCGAAATCCTACTATATAATAGCTTTGTGGTAGGGGAAAAGGCCTTTCAGAAAACAATTCCTACGCTGAACAGACTTGAGTACCCTCCTCTCCTGTTATTCAACTCAGGGATGAGCTTTCCTAGTAATTCCTACACTTTAATTCAAGGAAGGGCTATGTCACTCAATTATAAGTGTGATCCCTACTCTTCAGTCATCGATTAGTTTTTATACAGGGAACATTGTAAAAGCTGTTGTTGTTTTAAAAAAAATCAGAGGTCTAAAAGTAACCGGCGTCTCCTAATCTAGCTAGGGTGAAAATTCAAGTTAATAGTAGCCAGGGAAGATGGAGGAGTTTTACTAAACTAACCTGGCCACATGCTGGAAATATTTGAAGATGATGAGTAGCCAGGGACACTATTAGGTTGAATGGGTTATGTGCATGTATAACCCAAATGGGTGCTAAGAGGTGCTACTAAAAATATATATATATATTTTGAGAGGAATGCCAAAGAGCAGAGGTGGGAAACATATTTATTGATGTAATCCCAGGAGATGTGACGAATGAGAAGTGAAATTCGCCACACCATGTAAAAATTGAGAAATTAGGTTGCTCAATTGAGCATTTAAAACAACACATTGTTTGAACAAGTTTATTCAAAACATATAAACTTTGACTACTCAATTACAAATATCTCAGAAGAAAATGATAAAAAATTATTCAGACTGAGAATATAAGACAATTTAATGAGAAATTTGACAATTCTTTTGTCTGAAGGCAGAGATGAAACCAAATGTTTGGATAGGGAGTGGAGGGAAGCATTGGAGAGCAGTGTTGTGTTAATGAGTCATTCAGAAAGTGGACTACTTCTAATGATATGCAGGAAATATCAAGCTACAACCAGCACACGCAGTCAGGAAAGTGTTTATTTTACTGAGAGAGCTGGCAAACTCAAATTCGCCACACTTTTAGGGCCAATTTACCACTTGCAGTTGTTGACAACAGGGTTGCCCACCCTGGTCTTAGAAAGTGTGACCACTGTTACTTATAATAGATGATAATCTTATATTTAAAATTCAATAGTCTTACAGCTAGTTGTGGGAAGTACAGCTCGTATTCAACTCACCATAAATCCAAGCGAAGCCTACGAGTTCAAGTATTGTTGAAGCAATCACCATTCTTCCAATGACATAATGATCTAGGATATGAATAAGTTGCATATCCTCCTGCAAACATATAATTACAAACATAGTACTCTAGTTGACATGTACCCTCTTTGGTTGACCGAATAATCTAAAAATGATAAATAAAATTCAAACTTCAACATATTACAACAATATTAAGTAAAATTCAAAAGAAATTGAACCACTTTCCTAAAAATGTTTGTGCTTGCTCATAAGTAAAATTACTCAAACTACATGTAAACAGTATAAAGTTTAAAAGATTATTTGAATGTGTTGCCAAGGTGTGGCCACTTTATTTTAATTTCTATTATGTGTATCCAGTTTGATCTCTCAGTTCGAGAAAGCAGCGAACATTTTGATAATCAAGATAATGTTCTTAGTAATCAAACTACTCTTTTTACCTAGTTAATTAATAAATATTACATTTTATTTTAAATGTGAGTGTGCGCTACCTTTCAATCATAATTTCATTCTCAAGTTTTACTCTCAATTTAGTTATTGTCTATCATTTACAAAATATAATACGAAGATAATTTTAATAATAGAAGCTTATACTATTTGTTATAACACAAAGATAAAAGTACTGTTATGTGTTCTTACAGGAACGATGCAGGGTATGCCTAGGAGGAATCCCAGGGCGCTGACAATACCTGCAGCGTGCCACCATTGCCACTTGCCAAGGCTATCCAGGGGCAGAGCCACCAGGAGGCTGTACACCAGTATGATCTGAGGAGGACAAACATGATACAACTGTCCGTTTCAAAATAAACAACGTTTTTTGAAACACATCAACAGCTAGAAAAATCATTTCAAATAGACTCTTTGTATTACTCAGGTCTGTATAGTTAGTGCCTTGTTCCTTAAGAGGGAGTAAAGATGGATTGGAAGGGCTGAATAAAGCGCAAAAATATTGCCTATTTCGGGCTCAGTTTCCGGGA
>CABFWB010001560.1:0-40798 GCA_902151455.1 Timema bartmani
GGGGAGGGGATTTTCTTTTATTCGGAGCAAAAAGTCAAGGGGACGACTGAGTGTACTTTTTTTTTTATCAGCACCCTCCTTCCCCCTCATAAACCCCCCACTGAGCCCTACTACCCGTCCTGGTTGTACGTATTTTAAATTACACTAATGGGATAGGGAAGGTAGAATTTAAAGGAAATGTACTCGTATTTGTGTGGGAATGTGGGAAACAAAAGAAAAAAATCGTCCTTACCTCTCACCTAAAATCCATACAAGACGAGATTGGCGCCTTTTTCTGCATGTCCACCCATGCGGGTAGAAACATCCTTCACTTATGCTTACTAAGTTTTTCTTGTCATCGTCTCTTAGCACTTGTTCGGGTTTTACGTATATGAGCTTAGGATGAGGAAGGTTGGATTTAGATTAAGTGTACTTGCATTTGCTTGGAGGGAGAGCTAGAAACCATTTAGGGAAAAACCACCCTCAATACACTCAACTGGGTCTTGAACCCCGATCTCCCTGTCATTGGCAGAGTAGTTTATTGCGAGAGTGATGCCTCAGACTATGCGGTCACCGAAGTGAGCTTCTACTTTATTATGGTCAAATTTCCTAAAACAAAAAAATTTAGGGAAAATATGAGTTAGAGATCAACTGTCTTATATAAATAGTAGAAAACTTAAAATCACTTGACTCTACGTATGAGCACATGAAATTAATGTTAGCGACTTGATGTTATTTTCATGTCCATGCTGGCCTCACCAGTTTAAGGAAAGGAAGTTTTGGTGTGAATTGTGCGTTGGAAGCCAGAAATCTTCCAGAGTAGCTTCTTGTGATGTTAATAGCCGGTTGTGTAAACATGGTAACCTAATTACAGGGCAAGTGTCTGGGTTCGTATCTCCCACACGCCTCTCTGTATCGCATCTAGAACAATAGGCTCTTATGTTGGCCTATAATAAAGTGATGTAAGCCTAAGATGGAAGCGTTACACCAGTTTTATAATATAACGCAAAATCAAGATAATTTCCATTTCATTCACACGTGGCAACATCAACAACAACATGTAGTTTCCCTTATCAGACATCGGCGTGTGATGTTGACTTGCTCGTTTCTGTCCCGGTAGACTGGGCTTCGATCCTCGTTAGAGATTGGTTTCTACCACATTGTACTGAATTTGGCGAAAATAAGATAATATCAAAATTTTCAAAAATAAAATAAAAAAATGAATGAGTATGTTTCTTATTCCAAAGGAATTGGAGTAAATAAACATGTATTTTTTTTTAAACGATGAATTCTATTCAAACTTTTTTTTTTTAATACGTTATAAAAACAAAACAGATTATACCTAAAAGTTGATATGTGATTGTATTTGTTTTTCGTTTCACGGTCCAACTGAAGAAATGGTCGACCTTGAGATTAGCGCTTCAACCTAATGTTTTTACAGCGGGTGTTTGTAGCTTTTTTAAGTATATTCAGCTTACCTTGCTTGGTTCTACCATGGTACATATTATATTATGGCCATATTGGAGTCAATTGAGCTCCCAAATACGCCCGGTCTCATTAAAAACAAAACAAATTAGGGCTGGAAATATTTATTTTACATTTTGTAAATAAGAGTTAGTTACTATAACTTTTTTTTTTCTTAGCGTATGCCATCAGTGCTCGTCGGCTATACGTACATACTGGCAGTGACGGATATGTAACCGTCTTCTGAGGTTGGGGGACCATATAGGTGGGGCTACCTCGGCCCGATGAGAGGGTGTGTTGATGATCATGATTATCTGGGGCCACTAGAAGTTTTAAACTTAACTTAATCCTAACTAACCAGACCATGGCAACCATAGGGACAGTTATTATCATTATTATTAGCACCGCGTCTTACTACCCGTTCGGGTTATACGCACATAGGAACAATACCCCTCCGGGAAAAATACATATGGTACCACCGGGAATGGAACCTCTATATTAGCAACCAGGAGCAAGAGGCCTGTCATTACTAGATTATTAAAATGGTTCCTTCATCCTCCCGCTGATATTTGTGGATGTAGAGCTGCTGTTTATGCCACGCTACAGTTTCCACCATTTTTAAAAACACAAACCTCCTGTATACTATCCACATCTTGTGACAGATAATGTTTTTTTGGCTTTATTCATGGCACGCACGTGACCCAAACACGGTTTTCACGTGGTCTAAGAGGTCAGGCTCGTGTTAGATTGGATTTCCTTCTACGGTTACAGGTTCAAATCTCGGCCCGGGTGCTTTGGAGGTGTTTTTTTCCGTATGTTATTTGTCACCTTGGATTTTCCCTGTCCATTTCCACGCGAATACGGGTCCCTACCCTCGACTTCTCTAAAACATATACTACTTTCGACCACCAACATTTTTTTCCCCCTCTATTGTGGCAACTATAATCTCCAGTTTTCAAATAACGAGGTTCCTGTGAAAACCAGACTGTACTTCTGGTCGTCAAATGACGCAAGTATCGAAACATTCGATCTATAAAGTATCGACACGGTTCTCAATCAAATGCGTTCTCGGTCCGCCAATTGGGGACCCCATCTCCAGACAATAGATGTAACTATATATATACACACCTCACACACTCACACACTCCTCTCTTCAAACTGTTTTGTCACCACACACACACTCTGGAGGACAATCGTTGACGGTACAGGTGTCGGCCAACGGACCCCTCACCGCGCGTGGCGACTTCGCCCTCCTTTTGATCGGCGGGTGCGGTGGAAGAGGCCGTGACGCAACTGTTGGGTGGGGTGCACCTCCCCCTCCACCCCTCGTTGGTTCGGGGTCGTACCCCGGGTCATCCTCGTCAGGCACCTCCTGTATAAAGGACAGGGGTAGAGTTGAGAAGAGCACACAACCCACTATATCTCCGGACCAGCAACAAGTTCCAAGACATCTAACATGGCTGCCAAGGTATGGCTCCAGAGTCTATATTCAGTAGTTGTACCTCCTTAGAAACCTTGTTCGAATCCCGGCCGTGATACGAGTGGAATCATATGGTCTTAGGTGGTTAATAACGAGTTGATATTTAGTAACAGAAAATTTATCAATCTTGCACTTTTTTTTTAGTTCTTGAGTTCGATTCCTGGTATTGCTGAAAAATGTAAAATTTCTTTTCACATTGCTGAATTAACGACTGGAGAACTGCGTGTTGTGTATTTTCTAGAAATAAATTAGTTTGTTAGTCGTGTGTGGTTAAACCAAGTGGTTCATAAATTGGACGTTCAATATCCATTAAAATGATAAATATATTTATTAGCATTTGCTTGTAGATCTTGTAAACTCGTTAAATTTACCGACCTACATTAATTTGTGAGGCGGAGAAAAAAAATTAAATAAATAAAGAAATGTAACCAAGTGCGGAGTCGAGCGAAACTAAGGTTGTATTATGCATGAATGTATATTTTAAAATCTAGTTTTGGACTTTATTTTATTTTTATTTTAGTACCTGTTCGGGTTATACTCATATTGTGTGTACTAATTACTCTAATGAAATAGGGATTTGGAAGGTTGAATTTAGAGGAAGTGTACCCGAACTTGCCTGTGGAGAGAGTGGGAAACCATTTAGGGAAAAAAAATATCCCTCAGTTGACCCGACTTTCCCGATCTCACCGTCATAGACAGCTCAGTTTATTCGTACTCATCCATACTTGTGTTGTCTAAGTCGTAACATTAATATTTAGGTGTTTTTTAATTCGACGTGTTTGGATTACTAGGACCTTGAATCTCGTTAATGTAGGGGATTTCTAACCACTATCCTTATATTGAGGCTCGAACCATGGATACACCGAGAGGCAAAGAGACGGGTGTCTTACCGCTCTCGGCCATGACAGGCCCTGTTGTTGTGATAAGTAAACATAATGTTCAATTATTAGTGAGAGTACACAATATTATCTGTGTTCAAGGGGTAGTATTCCAACTCACGAGGGTGCAACTCACTTCTATATATGTACAATATTATCTGTGTTGAGGGGGTAATATTCCAACTCACGAGGGTGCAACTCACTTCTATATGTACAATATTATCTGTGTTGAGGGGGTAATATTCCAACTCACGAGGGTGCAACTCACTTGTATATGTGCAATATTATCTGTGTTGAGGGGGTAATATTCCAACTCACGAGGGTGCAACTCACTTCTATATGTGCAATATTATCTGTGTTGAGGGGGTAATATTCCAACTCACGAGGGTGCAACTCACTTCTATATGTACAATATTATCTGTGTATGAGGGGGTAATATTCCAACTCACGAGGGTGCAACTCACTTCTATATGTGCAATATTATCTGTTAACTAAAATGTAGCATCTTCATCCTGGACTTCTAGGTTTTATAGCTAATGACAATAATGACTGTCATGGTTAGGTGTGCTTGACTTAGGACCGGAACACATTCCTTCCTTCTCTCCTCAGGCGAGTGCTGGAGAATTTAATTCACATTCAACCTACTCATTGCTAGACTAAGGGTCCTGGGCTCACTTCCAGGCATCGCCAAAAAATGTATAATTAGTGAAATTGGGGTTTTACCTTTTCGCAGTGAATAAATTAACGGCTGGAGGTCTGGATGTTGTGTCTGGTCTAAAGTCGCTCAACGTTGATAGATCCCTACAAAGAGAGGCTGTCAACAGCAACCAGCAGTAATACTTGTAGAGCCATACGATAACATTAGCGTAAGCTTACCAACCCGCTTCGGTGGCTGCTTGGTCTAAGGCGTCAGTTACTCTTGCAATAGACTATACTGCCGATGATGGGGAGATCGAGATTCAATCCCTCTTGGGTGTACTGAGGGTGGTTTTTCCTCGACAGTTTTCCATTCTCTCTCCACACAAATGTGGGTACACTTGCGCTAAATTCAACCTTTCTCATCCCTAGTCCATCAGCGTAATTAGTACATAAGCAGCTAACCCACATGAGAAGTAAGACGCAGTGCTATAAAAATACAAATATTAATAATAACCGTTGCTCTGCTCCGCCCCCAGGTGCTCTCAGTGATAGCCGTGTGTCTCGCCGTGGCGAGGGCCGGTCTGCTCCCCTACTCGGCTGGTGCCGCCCCCAGGTACGTCTCTCCTGGCGTCGGGACGGCAGACTATGACCCCAACCCCCAGTACAGCTTCTCGTACAGCGTGGCCGACGCGGTAACTGGCGACAACAAGAACCAGCAGGAGACTCGCAACGGAGACCACGTGCAGGGCAGCTACAGCCTGGTGGAGCCCGACGGCTCAACCCGCACCGTCCACTATACAGCCGACCCCGTCAACGGGTTCAACGCCGTCGTTGAGAAGTCCGGGGCTGGTATCAAGCCCGGGTTCGCCGCCACCGCCCCCCGGCCCTTCGCCCCGGCTTATACCGCCCCCCGACCCATAGCCCCGGCCTATACCGCCCCTACGTACGTAGGGGCGGTATAGGCCGGGGCTATGGGTCGGGGGGCGGTATAAGCCGGGGCGAAGGGCCGGGGGGCGGTGGCGGCGAACCCGGGCTTGATACCAGCCCCGGACTTCTCAACGACGGCGTTGAACCCGNTGGACCTGGAGTGGTCCACACGTCTTTCAGCGCCCCTCACGCCTCCTACACGTACTAGTATCGATAGTATCGACCCTACACACCCTCCTCCTCGCATTAATATCCAGTTCAAATATTTATTATTGTTTGTACAAACGCTGCTGATTTATTTGTTATTAATTCTTGTATCTGTGATAAGATTTGTAACATTTGGTAACCAGATAAATAAATTATTTCTATGCAAGTTTAATTTTGGTCTTTTTATTAAAAATACATGCTTTATCTACAGAAATTATTTGTTCACCTTAAGAAACATTTATTAAATAATGTTGGCAAACAACATTTATAGCAAAATCTTTTGTCGTATTGGCTGCTTAAGTTTATACACTCTTCATTACACTTCCAGGTCGTGTATAATGAATTTTCTTTTTACTGAAAAAAACTATTTACATAGATCTTGGTACAACCACAAGAAAGTTTTTAACACGCCTGATTTTAATGTGATAGAAACTAAAACTGAGGAATATCTCACAATTATCTTCATGTATATAGTTATATTATTATAAAACACTTGAAGCATAATATGTTGGGGATGCAAAGGCTTCTTGACTTAAAACTATCAGACCGATCATCTGGTGTTGAAACTAAATAGCAGTCATAACTAACTTACAGTGACAGTTATACTACAAACGTTTCATTTTCAGTATTTAAAAAAAGAATCAAAACATATTAATGATTTTTAAAAGTTTTATTAACAGCCTTAAAACGTTGCAAGCTATTTAAAGATAATAATTTTTAAAAAGGGACGTTTGACGCTTCTAAATGTTGAAGTTGAAGTTGGTCAAATCTTCTTTGCTCCGACCTTCGACAGCCATAATAATAACCTTCTCATCTTGGAAACATTTCTTAGGAGAAGGAGAGCTTTGATATATTATAAACATATTTTAGATATCTCACTAGATATGACATATTTAAACATACGATCATTTACATAACAGCCACTAAACAGTGTTTTAACACAGGTGATTAAATGACATATAAATTGTAAGCAGAAATAAATTCATATATGTCATCATTAAATATTATTTATTTATTTAGCACCGCGTCTTAATACCCGTTCGGTTTATACGCTTAAGTACTAATTACGCTAATGGGTTGGGAATTGGGAAGGTTGGATATAGAGGAAGTGAACCCGCATTTGCGTGGAGGGAGAGTGGAAAACCATTTAGGAAAAACCACCCCCAGTTCACCCGACCGAGATTCGAACCTCGATCTCCCCGTCCTTGACAGTCGAGATCAACACGACTAGCGCGTTAGCTAACTACGCCACCGAGGCGGGTCCGATCATTAAATAATATAGTGTGCTTTGTTTCTCTAGACCTTTCTCTCTTTTTAGCACCGCATCTTACTACCCGTCCGGGCAACTCGCGTGTCTACACTGGTGCTGAGGAAGGCTGAATTTAGAGGAAGTGTACTCGAATTAACACACAGGTAGAGGGGTAAAACATTTAGAAAAAGAAAAACTCAGGACACCTGCCCGGTCATTGAACCCAGACTTCCCCGTAACCGACAAACCAGACGAGACGAGACTGGCGTCTTGATCCGCGTACCCTTCACTGGGACGGGTGTGTTCAGTTTCATATACTTTTTAGTTTTTTAAAAAGTTACATACTAACAGTTAATTTTCATACGACCCGCTTCGGTGGCCGAATATTCCAAGGTGTCAGTCTCGCAATAAACTCGACTTTCAGTGACGGAGAAATCAGGGCTAGAATCTTGGTCGAATGTGTTGAGGATGGTTTTCCACTCTCCCTCCACGAGAATGCGGGTACACTTCCTCTAAATCCAACCTTCCACATTTCAAGCACATTTGCATAACTAGTAGATAGACCGAACGGGTAGTAAGACGCGGTGTGAATGTGAAGTGTACAGTCTCGGTTAAAAGTCCAGGTCCACCCTCCTCCGCCCCTTCCTCCACAATGTCGCACTCGGCGTAGCCTGGACCGCGATTGGCTGCTTAAAGATCGGCTACGTGGTCAGCACACCTGTGCGGACGAATCGTCGAGAGAGCATTCAGCCGCACTTTTACTTTGCGGACCGTGTAGCCACCAACCCCCGAATACACATGACGATTCGGGTGTTTTCGGAAATTTTCGGTAGCTTCCGAACTCTGTTTTCATGCCAGCCACCAAGCAGTACGAGGGTTGAAAAAAAAGGATGACATGCAGTGGACCTAATTTCACAAGACCTAAAGTTTAGGAGCTATGACTTTAGGTCTTATAAAATTAGGTCCAGTGAAGTTAGGTCTTATAAAATTAGGTCTAGTGCCTTTAGGTCCACTGCCTGTTTGAACAGTTAAGGATATTTTAAAGTAATCTATGAAAAATGAATTTTAGGTCCAATGCCTTTAGGTCTAGTAAAGTTAGGAGATATAAAATTAGGTCTTGTGAAGTTAGGTCTTGTGAAGTTAGGTCTTATAAAGTTAGGTCTTATAAAGTTAGGTCTTATAAAGTTAGGTCTTATAAAGTTAGGTCTTATAAAGTTATTATGAAGTTAAGAAATTTAGTTTAGGAGTTGTGACTTTAGGTCTTATAATTTTAGGTCCACTGCCGCATGTCCGAAAAAAAAACAGGATTATTTTTAAAAATCTCAACACAGTTGGGTTTTATCGTTATGGGGGGGTTATTGGTCTTTTTGGGGTTAAATTTAATTTGCTTTGTGTGCTGGGTGATTTAACCACTCAATAAAGTAGAGTAATTATTATTCGTGATAAAGGGAAGCTTGAGCTGGAACACTTTGAAGATTGTTCTTCCAAGGGTTCCACAACACGACTAAAGATGGCAGGAGTGCATACATCCGTCTCGTGTAGCTTCTTAGCTTTACTTGCTCGATTGGAACATTGTTCTTCCAAGGGTTCCACAACACGACTAAAGATGCCAGGAGTGCATACATCCGTCTCGTGTAGCTTCTTAGCTTTACTTGCTCGATTGCTTCAGCTCGCCGGTTGCTGACATTTTAATGAGAGCCTCGAGCAACAGTTTATTGATGAGCGTCAGAGCACAAGGTGAGGCCTGGGGCAGTCGCGACCGTGCATTTTTTAAACAGTTTGGATCCAACACTAATTTGCGAACCTTCAGATCCTTGTTATCGAGTATCTCATTAGTTAACTTACAAGAACTGAATCAATTTTATTAGTTTTTTAATATATAAAATGGTTAATTTCATCATCAAGGCTATGACCCGCGGCATTGGCCACACGGTTTTAAATGTCACACTCGTTTAGTCTGGTTTTCCGGTTGACGTGAAGGCTTGAGTTCGAGTCCCAGCTGAGTGGATTGAGGGTTTTTTTCCCCCCCGAGAGCTCATCACTCTCCTTCCATGCAAATACAGGTGCATTTCCTCGAAATCCGACCTTTTTTATCCCTATCATATGCGATCCGCTTCGGAGGTTGGATGCTCCAAAGGCGTCACTCTCGCAATAGACTGGACCACCGATGACGGTGAGATCATGGTTCGAATCCCGGTCAGGTGCACAGAGGGTAATTTTTTTCTCAATTGGTTTTCCACTCTTCCTCCGCGCAAAAGCTGGTACACTTCCTGTAAATTCAACCTTCGTCATCCTTAATTACGTTATCGTAATTATGCACGTTCGTATAGCCCGAACGGATATTAATACATGGTACCAAAACATGTCCTTGAAGTTTATCTGTTACTCTCGTTCGTTCATTTAGTCTTTTTGTTGATATTAATATGAAATATAAAAACACACAAAGCAGCAAAACTAAAGCTTTGATCGAGCCTGTGTTCGAGTCCAAACGAAACCACTCTAGATGGCGAGTCCTGGCCGCCGATTTATGAGCTCTCGATTGTGACCTCGCTAACAACTCTTTGGCGGTGCTCTTGATGCTGGAGATGTGTTGAGTCCTGGTAGCAATGTTGCTCGCCTTGTGTTCTCTTCATGTGAGTGTGTTGTCTGAACAAGGAGAGCATAAGGTTACATGTCCTCAAATAACATATCTCCAAATCTGTTGTTATAGGGAGGTGTAGTGGCATCTTAAGGTGTATGTACATTGGTTCTCCAGTGGCAAGTTGGTACTTTATTAAGGTTCCTGTACATTGATTCTCCAATAGCATGTCGGTTAAACTCCCCAGATCACCTTCCTACATATACAAATAACATCGTCTCAACCATTCGAGTGTTGTATGTTGGGGAAAATTTAACCTGAACCCGTCCTAATTCATCTCGACCTGGACTTGCCTGGTTTATCCCCTACTGACCTATATCTCCACACTCACGCTGTATATCTCGACCTGTACTTGCCTGGTTTATCCCTGCTGACCGATATCTCCACACTCACACTGTATATATCTCTATCTAGACTTGCCTGGTTTATCCCCTGCTGACCTATATCTCCACACTCACGCTGTATATATCTATCTAGACTTGCCTGGTTTATCCCTACTGACCTATATCTCCACACTCACGCTGTATATCTCGACCTGTACTTGCCTGGTTTATCCCATGCTGACCTATATCTCCACACTCACGCTGTATATCTCTCTCTAGACTTGCCTGGTTTATCTCCTATTGACCTATATCTCCACACTCACACTGTATATCTCGACCTGTACTTGCCTGGTTTATCCCTGCTGACCTATATCTCCACACTCACACTGTATATATCTCGACCTGTAACTTGCCGGGTTTATCCCTGCTGACCTATATCTCCACACTCACGCTGTTTCTTCTAGTGGTATCCTGTGTGATCTTTACAAGGAACGATGGACTGGTTTCACTCGTGGGAATTTATGTGTCCTGGACACTTGCCAAGGGTAAGGTCGTCCGGGTCCAGAACACAAACATTCGGACACCTCTCGACTAGATGGGAGGGAGATGAGTTGTTGGGGAGAGAGAGGGGGGTTTTCCGAAAACAGAACTGGTACAAATACTGGCCGTGCCTGTTGGACCGAGATAGACCTCTGTTGTCATTTGAAGAAGAACAGTCTCATCGTCACAAGATCTTTACACTCTTCATCTCATCGATATGGCTGCCTTCAAGGTGAGCTTATGTTGGTTACTTGGACACTTTGGTTCGAGTCCAGCTGGAGTTGAAATGTAATATTCACCTTGTGTGATAATAGTGGTTTGGTAAAACTTTTACAAATTTATATTTAACTTTGAAGATTAGCTTATATTTTTATTGTAGAAGGTATAAGTATTTAACATGTACTTTCCAAACATAAGGAGCTATGTAGGGGTATAAGGGTAGAAATTCATCAGCATTCGCCTGTAGTGATGATGTAAACCCACAGTTTGGAACCATCTCAGTGGACCTAGTGGGTTCTCGAATTCTGGATTTTTAGGTTAAAGTAAAGTACGCTTACACTACATTAACTCTTTAAGAAAGCGTTATATTATAAAACAGACTTTACCTAGGACAGCAACACTTAACACCCAACTTTATCGCCAGGTATACTATTATGTGGGTGATTGACTAATTCTCAAATTGGGAAATAGTTAAAATTTTAAATATAACTAGGGCTCTTTAGACCACTCAGCCCATGTAGTTTAGTTGGAACTGTTGATTGTTATTTTTGTATCAGGTTTAACAGTTGAAAGTCTGTCAGGTCAAAGAATATTGTGGAGATGGATGTAGATTTTCTGAAGGTTAGGTCAGTCCAACTGTCAGATCTGTGCTGAAACTACTAGTGGTATTATTGCAATGAAACCCGCCTCGGTGGCGTAGTTGGCTAACACGCTAGTCGTGTTGAGCTCGACCGCCGAGGACGGGGAGGTTGAGGTTCGAATCTTGGTTGGGTGAACTGGGAGTGGTTTTTCCTAAATGGTTTTCCACTCTTCCTCCACGCAAATGCGGGTTCACTTCCTCTAAAATTCAAACCTCCCAATTCCTAATCCATTAGCGTAATTGTGTAAGTGTGTAGGAATTGGGAAGGTTGAATTTAGAGGAAGTGAACCCGCATTTGCGTGGAGGGAGAGTGGAAAACTATTTAGGGAAAAAACCTCAGTTCACCCGACCGAGATTCGAACCTCGATCTCCCCGTCCTCGGCAGTCGAGCTCAATACGACTAGCGCGTTAGCCAACTACGTAGATGTTGATAAATGTGCTGTCTGTCTGTACCTCAGACTAGAGCTGAAACTATTTTACTGATTGGGCTAAAACTCGGTAGCTGGGGTTTTCATTAGGTTCCCCTGAGGAGATTTTTGGAACTAGACATTTATAATTAAGGGTAGTTTACTGAAGGTCAAAAATAGAAAACTATTTTCTCAAAATTAGCCTTAACGATTTTGATTAAATTTTATATATAGACTCTGTTTATCATTATAAACAAGATGATGCCAATCCTCATTTTATTTTCAAGACGACTTTGAGGGTACTTTACATGGGAAAATTTTCCAACATTGATAATTTCTCCGCAACTATTTGAAATACAAAATAACTTGCAATTGTAAAATTGTAGTATACTATTAATGATAATAATCTTTTATTTGAAATATATTTTTATAAAACCAATAGTTTCTGAACTATAAGCAAATATATTTACTTTTTAATCCAGGTCTTTGAAAATGAATTTGATTCTTATGCTCTTTGGTGGACAAAGATGTTTCTCTTTTCTCAATTTTTCTGTAACATATGTTCCCAGTTCCTAATGACATAGAGTAAGTAACAGTTTATATTATTTCAGTTATGATCTTTGGTGTAGTGTTTTTTACAACAAGATATCTTATTTATTTTCACAAATCCTACGAGTTTTTAACAAATTTACATGTTAAGATAAAAGCGAGACAAAGTCTGTGTGGTGTGCCTTACCATTTATTTATTCTATGTATCTTCACAAGCATTTTAACGATTGTTCTCAAATTTTAATTTTAAAAATTAGGTATATTTAAAATTTAGATTAAAATTCACCATTCTTTTCAAAAATCCAAATAAACAATAAATTGCAATGTCACTTTACTCAAATTCGACCAAGTTCGGTCTTATTTGTTACAGTAAAATAATATAAATCAGCTATTTCATGTTTGTGTACAATTTTTTTTGGTTTAATATGATATAATAATTATCACACAAGAAACTAAACATATGTGTGATGTATAATTTTGGTAAAATACAGCTGTTTGATGTGACGGGGTGGTGTGTCGTGTGTGTCTGTAGTCGATACAAAGTACAAGGAAGGAACGGGTTGGGATGCCTTGTTTCTATATCACAGAATGGCGGAGAAAGCTGGTTACACAGTTGCATACATTACGTGGGAAGTGTGATTCATTGATGTCCAATCCTACTCTCAGTTTGTGATCGTCCCGGCGTGGACCGAGGACAATAGCTGTGTGGTCTTAGAGAGGTAGGTTCAGTGTGTAGGGACAATAGCTGTGTGGTCTTAGAGAGGTAGGTTCAAGTGTGTAGGGACAATAGCTGTGTGGTCTTAGAGAGGTAGGCCTAGCCTTGTGGCTCAGTGTGTAGGGAATCCTGCCATCCTCACCATTTTCTATCGTGGCTGTTACTAAATCTGCATAGTTAGGTGAGTGGTCAGCACTCTTGACAGTGATCGGTAAAGCTCCACTGGAGGCGTGTGTATCGATTATGAAGACTGTTGTTACAGTTCTTCAACATTAATCGTCATCATCATGTTCCCGTAGCTCATATAGCGAGTGTAGTGCACGGTTAGTGTACCTGACTTGCTCTAGAACTAGTGACATGTTACTGCTTGTCCCCAGTGTCTGAGCGTCCTGCTGATGATAGTCGCCGTGACGCGTGCCGCCGTGCTGCTGACCAAGGACGGGGAGTACGAGGATCACCCTCAGTACCAGTACGAGTACAGTGTCTCAGACCCCGTCACCGGTGACTCAAAGTCTCAGCGGGAGTCTAGGGATGGTGACATCGTCCGCGGCAGCTACAGCCTAGTGGATCCCGACGGCAGTGTCCGCACGGTCACCTATACCGCTGACCCCATAAACGGTTTCAGTGCCGTCGTGGAGAAGAATGGCGTCTCCACAGCGTTTCCCGCCTCCCCCGTCGTGAGGTCCGTGGTGGCGCCCGCCCCCATTAGGACGCCCGTCGTCCCGGTGCTGCCCCGTTACACGTACCCAGGCTACACCGGCTACAGGCAGACGCCCTACTACTCCGGGTCGCCTTTCGCCAGGAACCCGTTCGCCGCCGTCAACTACGCCTGAGCGTCACAGTGTTTAGCCAAAGCTAGGCAACCGGCTGGACACCACACTGAGCCTTGTTTAACAACAACATTAATCAAATTAATGAAAATCTGAAATTATCTCATTTTCAAGGACGTTTCACGTGAAATGTCGCAGTTCTGAGATCAAAGTAATTGGTTAGAAACATTGACCTAGCCTTCCTCAAACAAATGAAGTCAACTTTGCCTCACTCATAGATACTCCACTGTGAGGGTGCCCTAAAGAATACATTTCAAGCAATAATAATGTACTTCAACATTATAAATGAGTGTAATTATTATTTTAACATTTTTTTTTTACTGTAACATTTGACCAACATTCCTTTGTAATGAACCGATAATAAATGTCCACCTGCACAGAAGGCTCGGTGATGAAAACAGGATGCCAGTGCGGTACTAGGCTAATCCTATCGCAAGTTTTGTCTGCCGTCGATCGTTGCAATGTTTCATGGACTTGTCTTTCTTCTGTGTCTGTAATTATTGTATCTTGAATCTCCCTCACTCACCAGATTTCTCACCCCCTCCCTCTAAAGCTGCCTTTGTACAAATATAACCGTATTTATAAAAACATTACAGTTGTTTGTATGAACCCTGACCTGTCTCAACAACTCCTTCGTCTTGTTGGTACCTTTTTATTGAGCTCTTCAAACTTACCGTTAACTTTAGTTTCAGTTATTACCAAACAAATTTATTAATTAGAATATTTCTTGTAGTTAATGTCAATGAATTAAATACAATTTAATATTTTTGAATCTTGGCAAAACTTGATTAACATGCTCGGATTTTAAAAGGAATTTGTAATTATTTTCTTTTTGTATGCGTCTTTGACTATTTAGGCTATCAATTGATTAAAACCCGCTACGGTGGTCTAATGGTCTAGGGAATCACTCTCGCGATAGACTGTACAACTGATAGGGTTCGAAATCCGATCGGGTGTAGGGAGGTTTTTTTACTAAATTATTTTCCACTCTTCTTTCATGCAAATGCGGGTATACTTCCTCTAAATTGAACTCTCCTCATCCCTAACACACTAGCGTAATTATTACATATGCGTTTACCCGAACGGGTAGTAAGACGCGGTGTTAAAAAAAAAAAGCAAATTATGCTAAAAATAAATTAAGAACTGAATGTGGGAAGAGTTCGTCTGAAGAGAGGATGCCACACCATATAATTATATTAACTACTCTCAGTACACTCAACAGGAAATGAGCTCTTACCTCACAGGTCAGAGCTAAGCGCGCTCATGCTCAGCTAATCTATCTGTGTTTATTTAACCTGATTGGTCGAGATTCGTTAATCTTCAAATGAACCCTCGGTCGTCGTTGAATTGGTTATTTTTTACACCTTGAGGTTTTCCACACCTTATCCAGGCGAATATTGATGTAGCTTCTTATATTATGTAATATAAGTTGCTTATAACCTGTAAAATACTGTTTATCCTCTTAGTCCTGTCGACCCTGAAGGTTTACAAGTCGCCGAAGCGGTTGTTGAGAATCCCCTACGGAGCGCATGCTATGTTGACCCGCCAAGTATAACTGTGTTGCTGGTGGTGGCATCTCAGGCGCTCCCCGCTGGTGATACCCACCTTATAGTGTATGGGAACATGTGTTGGACTGAGCTGTGACGTCACAAAACAAGTGCCGAGATTTTATCAATGTGGTGTATCACATCTTATGGAATATTTTATATAAACACTCTGGGATTTATTTACACAACTGCCCATTTATACACTATATTTATCCTGATTACACCATCTTATAAGTTACACCATAGAAAAACTTCTTAATAAATCACATCTTTTTAACAAGCCTGCGATGTTATTTCCCCTCATATTTATTGTTTTAAGGAGGGGAAGGGGTGTAAGGCAACGCGAGTTAAGATTATTAATTTTCACTTTAAAATCCTTTTAGGTTGAATTAAATAAAAAATGTATTTCAATGTATTCGCATTAGTTTGTCTACATTATTGATCTCAACAGTTGTTGAATACTCTGATCAGGAGCATCGGTGAGTTTGATAAGAACTTTATCTGTTAATTTAAAAAGTTCTCTCTAAAGTTCACTACCCGCCTGAGAGATATTCGACAACTGTTGGAACAAAAATATGTTTTGATATAAAAAAAACTGGCCTTTTCTCGAGCCCCTACATCCCCACCTTAAACTATATAGCGTGCAGTTGCGCACGTGGTCTAAATGTCCAGACTTGCCTGCTACGGGGGTGGTTGGGGCTCGAATCCCGAACGGGTGTACTGAAAGTAAGGTGACCTGGTGGTCTAGGGGTAAGGTGTCGGACTTCTGTGCTGAGGGTCCGGGGTTCAATCCTCGGTCCCGTCACGGATTTATATGATTGCCAAACCCTTCCTTCACCTCTGACAAGACGTGTATTAATCACAACTTGTGAATGTGAGGAATGCCAGGCCTCCACCGTGGTTCGGATTCCACGTTAAACTGTAGGTCCTCCATTTCATCTCACAATCACCCTACCATTACACATTAGCGTAAGTGCGTACAACCCGAACGGGAAGTAAGACCCGGGGTTAATAATAATAATAATAATGTACTAAAAGTACATTTTTCATTAAAGGGTTTCCCACTATCCCTCCACTCAAACGCGGGTACATCTCCTCTATGTTCTACCGTCATACCTAAGGCATTAGTTTAATTAATATACATTTAAAACGAACGGATAGACACACGCGGTGGAGTAATACAATCTACGTCACCGAAAGTCGTTTGTACCATCCTCTCGTACATGTTCATACTTTTTGTCTGAGAGTCTATATTTTGTGAAAAGAGAGGGTACCCTGGTAAAACTCGGTATTCTTGGTAATGAACAATTGCCTGTGTATCCTCCAGTTCACAACCGGTCACAATGTCTCATGGGAACCTCTAGGTTGCACCACCAGGAGTCTGACAACACTACATGGGGACACAGCTTGTCACCTCTCAGGCTGAGGATTGACCAACATACCCTTCCTGGGAGCTTCCGGGAGACTTCCAGAGGGACAGAGGCCTTCCTCTAGGTTACACCACCACGGGTCTGACAACACTATATGGGGACACAGCTTGTCACCTCTCAGGCCGAGGATTGACCAACGAACCCTTCCTGGGAGCTTCCGGGAGACTTCCAGAGGGACAGAGGCCTTCCTCTAGGTTACACCACCACGGGTCTGACAACACTACATGGGGACACAGCTTGTCACCTCTCAGGCCGAGGATTGACCAACGAACCCTTCCTGGGAGCTTCCGGGAGACTTCCAGAGGGACAGAGGCCTTCCTCTAGGTTACACCACCACGGGTCTGACAACACTACATGGGGACACAGCTTGTCACCTCTCAGGCCGAGGATTGACCAACGAACCCTTCCTGGGAGCTTCCGGGAGACTTCCAGAGGGACAGAGGCCTTCCTCTAGGTTACACCACCACGGGTCTGACAACACTACATGGGGACACAGCTTGTCACCTCTCAGGCCGAGGATTGACCAACGAACCCTTCCTGGGAGCTTCCGGGAGACTTCCAGAGGGACAGAGGCCTTCCTCTAGGTTACACCACCACGGGTCTGACAACACTACATGGGGACACAGCTTGTCACCTCTCAGGCCGAGGATTGACCAACGAACCCTTCCTGGGAGCTTCCGGGAGACTTCCAGAGGGACAGAGGCCTTCCTCTAGGTTACACCACCACGGGTCTGACAACACTACATGGGGACACAGCTTGTCACCTCTCAGGCCGAGGATTGACCAACGAACCCTTCCTGGGAGCTTCCGGGAGACTTCCAGAGGGACAGAGGCCTTCCTCTAGGTTACACCACCACGGGTCTGACAACACTACATGGGAACACAGATTGTCACCTCTCAGGCCGAGGATTGACCAACATACCCTTCCTGGGAGCTTCCGGGAGACTTCCATAGGGGGGGGGGGGGTTCCACCTGTAGTAGGACGTAGTACCTGAAAGAAACTGTATATATTCATACGTCACGTCATGCAACCTGCAGCTCTAATTACCCACCTTAGTGGTCGAATGCTTTAAAAGCCGTCACTCTCTAAATAGACTGGACTGCCGATGAATAGATTGGGGCTAGAATCACGGTTAGGTGTACTTAGGTGTTTTTCCCTAAATTGTTTTCCACTTTCCCTATACTAAAATGCTGGTACACTCCCTCTAAATTCAACCTTCCTAATCCCTAACAAACTAGCGTAATTAGTATATATGTGTATGAACAGAACGGGTGGTAAGGACGCGGTGCCAAAAAAAAAGTGCTGAAACTTGACTTTCGTGGTGTTTTATGATAAAATCGCGTAAATGTTTCGGAAATGCTGTGTTCCCGCGCAGTCGCAGAACAGACCTTAATAACTCCCTGAACAAACTGTAAACTATGAGAGGAAATGCTGTGTTCCCGCGCAGTCGCAGAACAGAACTTGATAACTCCCCGAACAAACTGTAAACTATGAGAGGAAATGTAGCAATCCATTAATAGCGATCTATTAACATTTATGTGTGGCCATTTAATTATTAGTTCACTTTTCTCCTGTCGGAAACGTTGGAGGTTATTCTCGTGAACTCCCTTTCACAAAACAATCCATTCCTTCACCCGCGATATGACAGGGAAGCGGGTGGGGAGGGTACCACGCCTTATAACCGCCAGGGGTCACTCTGGTCAACTAGAGCCCTCACCGCGGCTGATCACTTCCAAGGAGAATATCCGGGGGTGTACACCGTGACAAGCACTATAGCTCTTGTTTGTTGAATATCAGGATGTATAACCCTGGCAAGCACTATAGCTCTTGTTTGTTGAATATCAGGATGTATAACCCTGACAATCACTATAGCTCTTGTTTGTTGAATATCAGGCTGTATAACCCTGGCAAGCACTATAGCTCTTGTTTGTTGAATATCAGGATGTATAACCCTGGCAATCACTATAGCTCTTGTTTGTTGAATATCAGGATGTATAACCCTGGCAATCACTATAGCTCTTGTTCGTTGAATATCAGGATGTATAACCCTGGCAATCACTATAGCACAGCTATCCAAAGAAGGAAAGGAACTCTCTCTCTCTGTTCAATGTCAGACACGTCTCCGCTCTTGTTGTGGTCACGCTCGGTAACAGCTCCGTGCTGTCATACAACAATAACAACACCAGCACGGTTTTCGTCTCGTTACAGCACTCCATTCCACACCTGACAATAGTTGCTGGTCGAAGTGAACAGGACGCTGTATGGATATGAACCGTATATATCTAGTCCTCTGATAGTGACCAGGATGCTGTATGGATATGAACCGTATATATCTAGTCCTCTAATATCCTAAATGAACAGTATGCTGTATGGATATGAACCCCTATATCTCTGGTCCTATGATAGCCTAAGTGAACAGAATACTGTCTGGATATGAACCGTATATCTCTAATCCTCTGATAGCCTAAGTGAACAGAATACTGTCTGGATATGAACCGTATATCTCTAGTCCTCTGATAGCCTAAGTGAACAGAATACTGTCTGGATATGAACCGTATATCTCTAGTCCTCTAATAGCCTAAGTGAACAGAATACTGTCTGGATATGAACCGTATATCTCTAGTCCTCTGATAGCCTAAGTGAACAGAATACTGTCTGGATATGAACTGTATATCTCTAGTCCTCTGATAGCCTAAGTGAACAGAATACTGTCTGGATATGAACCGTATATCTCTAGTCCTATGATAGCCTAAGTGAACAGAATACTGTCTGGATATGAACCGTATATCTCTAGTCCTCTGATAGCCTAAGTGAACAGAATACTGTCTGGATATGAACCCCTATATATCTAGTCCTCTGATAGCCTAAGTGAACAGAATACTGTCTGGATATGAACCGTATATATCTAGTCCTCTGATATCCTAAGTGAACAGAATACTGTCTGGATATGAACCGTATATATCTAGTCCTATGATAGCCTAAGTGAACAGAATACTGTCTGGATATGAACCCCTATATATCTAGTCCTATGATAGCCTAAGTGAACAGGACGCTGTCTGGATATGAACCCCCTATATCTCTGGTCCTATGAGGCTTCACAATTCGTGTGACTTGTCTTGATGGTTTGTTTTTATTCTTTCTTACTCGCTATTGCTAACTGTAAAGCTTACTATATTTACCCTATGCCAATTGATGTGTTGTACAAGTGGTAGATTTGGTACATTATTAGTAGACATCGCTTGACATATGAATACATGAAAGGCAATTCAAGATATCCCACAGATGTTGCTCACGGCTGGTCAACTCTGACCCTTTGGGTCAAACTTAGCAATAGCAAAGTACTTGCATTGATGTTCACTTGGACTGAATGTCAGACTCACATAGTCTGGTTTGGCGGTGACATAGAGGTCAGGGCTTGAATCCTTGTTTGGTATTACTATGGTAGTTTTTCTTAAAATGGTTTTCCACTCACTTTCCGCGCAATTTTCGGTGCACCTCCTATGAATTCTACCTTATTTCCCACTTCATTAAAATATTTAAAATGCGTTTAGCCTGAACAGATAGTAAGACGCGGGTAAATAAACTAACTTAACCTGGGGCATCACTCTCAACTCTTGCCTGGATGATCGTACGAGCGCTCGACCCCGCTTGGCATGAAACCAGTGTCCCTTGTAGTAGCATTGCGGAGCAAGGGATGACCTCGACCGGTGCTCAACACAGGTCCCTTCTGCCCGAAGGATACCCGCCCCTGTTGGCCCAATGACCGGATATGAGTTGACCTTTGACCCCGAGGTGTGGCCGTCACGGTCTCGACTCGAACCTGCAACCTTTCTTCATAGTCACAACACAATGTTTGACTCTTGTGTTTCACCCCGACTGTACTTCACACGCTAATCTCACAGCCGAGCTTGCACAGCAGAACAAACATTGAATTTGATCAATTTATAAATAATAGTCTATTAAAGTTGTATTTATTTGTAAGTGTTTAAAACTTACAAACTAGTCATGCGCAGGGGAAAAATCGCCTGAGTCAGCTTTGTTGCTTTTACAAGTCACAATATTTGTAGTGAGGACCAGGGGCCCGTAGTTTGATGACGTGTCATCTTTTTATTGGTTCATCACAGACAATGCTCATAAGTGCATAAACTATGTTTATTAGCGTCTGGTTGTAGAAATGTAGATTTTATTTGTCATTTTTAGGTCATCAAAGTCCGGGTCCTGTTTATGACATCGGGAATCCTCTCTTAATATACTCCATACATTCACCGAACAACTTAAACAGATTTTGGCAGCGTTTGTAAACTTTGATATAATTCTTGAAGTAAATACTTTAATCTTTTTTCCAAACAAAGACAGAATTAAAAGCAATATGCTAACACTCGCGAAGTTATCGTCGAAAGAAATATTAGTTTTCTTAAATTGAGGTTTCCCCTTTTGAATATGTTTGAAATTTAAAATGTCTAGTCACATTTTTGGTGTATAATCTTTTTTTAAAGTAGGATGAACATTGTTTGAGAATAACTTGGGGAATCTCTGTCCAAAGGAATAGTTTATTGTTTTAAATACAATAACGTAGATATGGATGTATAAAAAACTGCTGTGGTCTTTATCTTTCTATGTTATTGTTTTGGCACCGCGTCTTACTACCCGTTCTGGTTATACACTTATGTACTAGTTACACTAATGTGTTAGGGTTAAGGAAGGTTGAATTAAAAGGAAGTGTGTTCGCAATTGCCTGGAGGGAGAGTGGAAAACACCCTCAGTCCACCAACCCAGTCTATTGCAAGAGTAGCGTCTTAGACCATTCGACCACCGAAGCGTGTTTTATGTGTTAAAACTGTATCATGCGTTTACTCTGACAAGCTTACAACGCAACCTGCGTTGCTAAACTGTATTCTATCTGTGTGTGAGTGCTAAGGTAGTGTTGACACCCTACCACCGCGCCACGGTCGTCTCCGGGCGGTTCCAGCCGCAGAAAGGAAGTGGATCGTTGATTCCCACGGCGCTGTAACCAGAGACATATGTCCACGTGTGTGCAATCAGTGTATTGTTTCAATAGTGTGGCTCCTATTAGCTCAGTGGATAGGGAGGCCGAATGATTGTTTGGTTTTACCGTCCATCCAGGCTATCCGCAACTTACACTGATTAAAATTGTGCTGGATGGAACACGAGCTAAGGTCAAGATGTTTCTAGCTATTATAACATTTTTTTGTTTATTTTACACAATCAATGCAATATTACTCTTATTAGATACGTTTAGTTTAATTCCCTATTTCCCGCTTTGGTGGCCACACGGTCTAAGGCATCGCTCTCGCATTTGACTAGACTGTCGATTATAGGAAGATCAATTTTCGAATCTCTGTCGGGTGTACTGAGAGTGGTTTTCTTAAATTGTTTTTCCACTCTCTCTCTCTCCACGCAAATGCGAGTACACTTCCTCTAAATTCAACCTTCCTCAGCCTTAACTAACTAGTGTAATTAGTACATATGTTTATAGCCCGAACGGATAGTAAGACGTGATGATATTTCAATCAACAGTTGTTGAATATTTATCATGGTATTGTGGACTTTAAACATGACTTTTTCATTAAATTTTAAAGGTTTATGTTCAAAGTCCGTTACATTATGACAAATTTTCAAGAATGGTTTATTTTACTATGTGAAGAAAATTAAACTAGACGTCTCTACCTAAACAATATTTTGTTGATTGTGTCAAACAAAAAAAACTACCGACCTTAACCCGTTTTATATTTAGTTAGTTTGTAAGTCGTGCGCTGATACAAGTCCATGTTTGTTATGAGCCACAAATTGTTGATGACAGTTAAACATATTAAGAACATACATGCACATATGACAGTTCTAGTGAACTCCAAACCACTGTAAGGATGGATGCCTGACCCAGTTGGGACTCGAAGCAAAGGCTCTCGGAAGAAGCCAAGGCCAACGTTGATTTAATCCCGTGATTATTTAATGATTTAATTGAGGATATGCAAGACATGTCATTGAGGCTTGCAGATAGTCCCCTGATAGGCTGGTGAGTTTTCATTGACCCTGAGTAAGACACGAACCTCGAACATCCACGGGTCCCGAGTTAAATGTCTTGTATACAACACGTGTGGACAAGGGTGTTAGTCTCATCTTGTCTGGTTTGAATCCCGGTTGGGTGAGTTCAGCTTATTTATTTCCTAGATTGTTTCAACACAAATTTGGCCACATTTCCTCTCAAATGCTACTTTCCTTATCGCTATCTGATGTTTATAAAATGGCACCGATTTCCCTTTGAAATTGACTGGAATTGACTGTAACTTCCAGAACAAGACAAAGCTATAAGAAGAGAGACAAACACGCCGATATTTCGCCAACTTGCAGCTGGAGAGAAATAGTGTCCTCTTTCTTTCATCTTCCTCATTCCATGGATAGTGCCCTGTTTCTTGCCCACAATCACACTATTTCATATCCTCCATTCCATGGATAGTGCCCTGTTTATTGCCCACAATCACACTATTTCATATCCTCCATTCCATGGATAGTGCCCTGTTTATTGCCCACAATCACCTTCAACATTTCATGCTGTGGTTTGTACTTTTTTGTCAATATTTTAATTTGTATCTCCGATGCTAATGCCTGCCTTTGTTCGGGCATGTCCGTTAAATACACATTAGATTAATATGCTATTCTAAAATATTTATTACCAGTGGCAGGATTCGGACGAGAATGGTCGCACGACAGGTACTCTACTCGGAAGACCTTGCTTCCATCTGGTCCGGGAGCATGTGCTCATGATCAAGGTGGAAAATGTCAGGGAATTTGATCAAATTTCTGTAATGTTTATGTATTCACTAAAAAAAATCTGAATCTTTAATTCACAATAGTAAAAATAACATGTTTACTCTAGTTAATACTCACCGGTAATCTCTTGTTGTCCCGTAGTACCAAACCAATCTCAACTCTCAAGGTCAACATGGGATTCTAGTGTCGTCTTTCCATCCCTTTTTCGCGCATCTTTAGCCAGAGTTGAGTCATGGTTATGCGCATGCGTGGGAATTCTATTGCCTTATAGGGAAAATAAACTTAAGAATGTGTCTCTGAACAATTTTAAACTATTCTGGTATAAGGCGATTGTTTTAGTGTTTCATTATCATCTTACTAACCGGCCCCGTGGTGTAGTGGTCAGTGCTCCTGGCTATGAGTCAAAGGGTCCCGGGTTTGATTCCCGACTGGTACCTTGGGTTTTTTTCCTTAAAGGAGAACTACCCCAACGGCCACCAAGGTTTAGTTAACTAGGTTTAAGTTAGGTTTAAGAGTTTCCACTGGTTCCACACCCTCATACTCATTATCACCATCATCTCATCAGGACATGGAAAGAGCCTCCGAGGAAAGGATGTGGGATTAGTAGGCTACATTTGGGCGTTCCTGGACAGCGGTACATCAGTACTGGGCTAAGTATGATGTAGCCCAGACGCGCAATATTATATTATAATTATTATCTCACTAAAATCTTAACTTAGCTCGCACAACCCGTTAGCCTATCGCTTTAGGCTGACATCCTTTATCCCTTTTCGACATAAAGTGACACGATTTCAGAATGTATATGTATAAAATAGTATTACATTTAAGTTGCGATTTTAATAATACATATAGTGGCTGGAAAAACATATTTATAGGTTTGGGAAATTCTGGGAATTTTAAAATATAGTTTATCTGGACACTGATCAACCTGATAGTCGATCCTGGCACTAGAGGATACCAAACAGAGGGGAATGTTGGGGAGGGGGTGTCCATCTTGACCGAGGTCAGGGGCTCCTCCAATAGCCAGTCTCCCGTCTAATGGAGCACTCGTTGGGAGGGGAAGTCCCCTCTACAGAGGGGCAGAGAAGGGGAGGGGACTATCCAGCCAGGAAACGAACCTTACCACCACCCCCCTTCCTCCACTGCAGACATGGAAATAATATGTAATATATGTTTTCCCTCCAGGTCGTTCCGAAAGATGGAGAGAGAGGAGAGTATGTTGTTATTTTGTTTTTTAAGGAATCTGGAAATCTCATCGTTAAGGTATATAAGGTGTGACGCTCTCGGTAGCCGAGTCATAACACGTTCTAAGGTCTCCGGTTAAACAAGTGTTATATTCTAGTGCAGAAATCGTCAACGACCAACAACTGTGATGGCTTTTATAACCGTAAGTGGTGGTGTGTTGTTATATTAGTGTAGTTAGTTCTAGTGTTGGGTTGCATAACGTCCAGTCAGGAAGGGACAGAGCATTTCCGTCGAGTGAAGAGTAAATCTCCCTGAGCATTCAGCTTAGCTACTGTCCAATCTACATAGGAAGGGACTGTTAGAAAATACAAAACATATTCCCTTAAGGTTAACATTGATGACATCTCACTATGTTATTATTGTTATTTTATATGTATTGATAAGTGGTAGCTGCAGCTCACATGACTTGATGTATGAATACATTAAAGTTGACTTAGTACCTTCTAGAGCTGTCAGATGAGGTTCTTTCTATGAGTATATAAGAGTAGATCTAAGATCTATAACTGTCAGTTTCTTTAGCATGCCGGTGACCTGGTGGTCTAGGTGTAAGGTGTCGGATATCTGTACTAGGGGTCCGGGGTTCAATCCTCGGTCCCGGCATAGATTTATCTGATTGCCAAATCCTTCCTTCACCTCTGACAAGACGTGTATTAATCACAACTTGTGAATGTGTGGAATGCCAGGCCTCCACCGTGGTTCGGATCCCACGTTAAAGTGTAGGTCCTCCATTTCATCTCACAATCGCCCTACCATTACACATTAGCGTAAGTGCGTATAACCCGAACGGGTAGTAAGACACGGTGATAATAATAATTTAGCATGCCGTCTTACTAACCGTTCGGGCTATATCCCTATGTCCTAATTACGCTGATAGTTTTAGGGACTAGGAAGGCTATATTTAAATGAAGTGTGCCCGAATTTGCGTGGAAGGAAGAGTGGAGAACCAATTTGGAAAAACCACCCTCAATACGCCCGACCTAGATTCTAACTTCGATCTCCCTGTCATCTGCATTCTAGTCTACTGTGAGAGTAGTGCCTTAGACCATGTGTCCACCGAGCTGGGTAACTAGGTTAATGTTATTTCTATGAGTGTATAAAAGTAGATCTATTAGCGTCTCTGTCAGATAATTGAGGAAAATGGGGCGTGTTGAGGTATCTTTGTGGCCCCCGTTCCACACAATGGAGCACTAATTAGGAGGTACTATTACTCCCTTTGTTAGGAGGCCCACGAGTTTGTTAAAATAATTGTCAGGCTTGTTATGTCAGTCGAGTATTACGACATCTTGCGCTAGAGAGGGACGGGGGAGGGGAGAATGTCAACTGTGACTGCGCAAACTCATCATACCAGGAGAAATCTCTCATACATATGAACTATTTTGTAACTAATCGAAACAGTTTATGGTTGTCTGTTAAAATTTCATTAAATATAATTAAATTTATTTTTAGGACCATTAATATATTGTGTAATATCGTCAGTAATACTTATATATATTTTTTAAAACAGTACATTTTCAACAACCAAAAAACTAGAATGTTCAAAATATTACATTTATAAAGCAATTTCAAATTTGTTTTCATACTGTTATTTTCGGACGCTCTAGTTACAGATATGACTATCATCCTAATCTACTTACGCTATTGGAACAGGATTGGAGTGTTTTCCTTATTGGGGCTCTTGGGTTTCTTAGATGCTATTGAATGCTATCCGATATTAATCTCAATACTCGTGTTTAGAAGGTTAACCTGATTAAGTTAATTTGGCGTTAATTAGAAAACAAAATTCTTGTTATTTTTTGAAACTATTTCATTTAAAAGGTTCATAGCAGCGTAAGATTAAAACAGTTTGCATTCGAGCCATTGGAATAATTTATAATGTTCCTTTGAATGTATGTTGTTTGATTCTAACGCGATACGTACTACCCGCATCGGTGGGCACACGGACTAGGTCGTCAGTATTGTCTAGTTTGTCGGTGACTGGTAGGTTTGGTTTAAATACTAGGGTGGTGCACTAACAGTGGATTTTTCTAAATGGTTTTAACTAACGCAAATGTGGATACATTTTCTCAAAGCTTTACTTTCCTACGCCACTAGTGTGAACAAGTGAATAGTCGGGATGGGTGGTAAGACGCGTTTTTTTAAAGCACTACTATATTAAAGTGGGCCAGAAGCTTTAAATAAGACATTTAGTCTCGAAATGAGGATTTGCAAGATAATCAGGCAATGTGTGGAAAACTTGCAAATGCGAGTGAACTTCGAACTGTCAGCAAAATCAGGGACATTTGACTGTCCAGCCAAGAGAGTAATCAGACACTAGTTTTGATTAAATCTATTTTTATTTATTTATGAGTGATTTCCACCCAAAAAAATATAACAATTGGAGTATATTGAGCCTCACCAATTATATTGATATGAATCTTGAGATCCGGGAAAAATCAGGGAATTTATTTTCTGGTATTTTCCTGCCGTCCTGACTTATTATTTCTTGTAAAAAGCTGCCATGTGTTGTTCTGACGTGTGTAATCCTCCACAGGTTTTAACACTCGCGGCTCTGATGTCCATCGCACACGGTGGCTACGCCGGATATTCCGGCTACCCCGCGGGCTACGCCGCCGCCCCCGCCTACGCAGCCGCCCCCGCGTACGTGGCGCCGGCCTACTCCGCCCACGCCTCCCCGGACTACCCAGACTCCTATCCCCAGTACAGCTTCGCGTACAGCGTCAACGACGCCCTTACCGGCGACAGCAAGTCCCAGCACGAGTCTAGGGACGGAGACGTCGTCCACGGCAGCTACAGTCTGGTGGAGCCCGACGGCAACATCCGTACCGTCAAGTACACTGCGGACCCCATCAATGGATTCAACGCCGTCGTAGACCGTCAGCCCTCAGTCCACTATGCTGCCAAGGCCGTCGCCCCCATCGCCTACGCCGCCCCCGCTGCGTATGCCGCCCCCGCCGTCGCTTACGCTAAGGCGCCCGTCTACGACTACGGTTACAGTCATTATTAGACAACGTCATCTCCTCATAAGTACTACCAACTCATGAAAATTCGACCTTTTGAGCTTGTTTCAACAAATCATGTGGACGGGGCAGTTTTTGTTTCAGAGTAACCGAGATATCTCGAGAAATAGTTGCAATATCTCCCTGCTTGTACGAATAATTATATCTGTTTGTCTTTTACGGACTTTGGTTGTTTACCAAAATAGTTATTTTATATTTTTAATAAAACACTCTGCCCTAAGTTGCTCCCATTGGAATCTCAAAAAACAGTATTACAAACTTAAATAAATAAAAAAAAAACTGCCTAAAATTTACCCAAAAAAAATTGTCCAAAATTTTTGGCTAGTTTTTCCTATTTTATGAGTGAATCACTTTCAAGTACTTAATATTAAATTCATTATCATAAAAAATTGCTGATTTTTTAACGAGTTATGTGTATTCTTAGTGAGTGTACATCTATAAAAAAACACTCTTTTTGTGATCAGCTAAGTGAAGACTTAAGATAACTACCTTCATACCATTTTCATCATCTCACTAACATGCTTATCAGTATTACTATGTAACATTATTTTGTACATATTTATATTTTGTATTGTAAAATAAATAAAAATGAAAACAAATATTTGTTAAATTGATATGTTTATTATCCGGGGTTCTGTTAACCAGGTTTATGTGCCATATTTGTGTAGTTGAAAACATTGGGTCACTAGTGCCAGGGATCTCCTGGTCGTCATGGATTATTTCAAGTTCCACCACTTGACATCTTGCAGTCGATACATATTGATATGGTACTGGAGTTAATGGGATGACCCAGACTAAGGACGTTGTATTTATACAGACTTAGATAATAGTCCATTAAACATTAAACATTAAACATTAATATTTTGTCACTTAATCTTCATTAACTTCCATTTTTACAAACCCACTACATCGTCTTGCACCTTCGTCTAGCTTTAAGTTCGCAACGTGCAAGAAGTGTCTGCTCCTGTTGTCGAACCAGTGTTCCCCAGGTATGAGACCCACCCCCTGCATTATCCCACACCTGTACCATTGTGTGACGTCACCTTGACTACACAAACAGACGAGCATCAATCATTGTTCCCCGATGTCTTAACCCACATTCATTGTTTCCATTATTTCGCTTGTTACGCACTGCGTCTTACGTAACGCCGCACGCGCCTGAAATAAGCAACGTCCACCGTCCTTGTTTCGCCGTTACGGAGCCTGCGTGCGCGTGGGAAGTCGGGCTACTTATGGGAACACCAGTAAATACCTCGTATTGAAGGTCGGGCGAATGTTCTTTCAACCGTAAGACAGCAGAGGCTAGGGTCCAACCTTCATAGTAATACCGTACATAGTTTCTTACGGTCAACATTGATAACATTTATATTGTTATTTTATTCTTTAAATTGAAAAATGACACCTGGCCACGGGAATCGAACCCGGGACCTTTTTAAGGCAATAGTCTGTGATGGACCTGCGGAAACCATCAGCCACATATAGGCCTCCATGGTATTTAGATGCGGCTGTAACCGTAACTATCAAAGATAATAGCTTTGCTATCTAATCCATTTTAATATTATTGTTAGTTTATATTTATTGATAATATCTATTAAAAGTGACAACTGCAGATAACCTCACTTGACGTATGAATACGTGACAGTAGAGATAGTAAATTTTCTTGCCATCAGATAAAGTCCTTCCTATGAAAATTAGACTGTATCAACAAACTATTAAAAATTGTAGAGACGAGTAGGGAATATTCAATGTATTGTACTCGCACTATATTTAAGAGAAGATGTGAAAACTACCTACACAGTAGCATTCCTTTCTTTCTGTGATGGTGACCCAAGTACGGCAAGTTTCACTGAAAGATAGCAGACCTACCTTGCTTGTTTCCACTACGGTGTAGCTTACAAGATAGTCATTGTGTAATCAGTCAAGGTAAGACTGCTACATTGTTTGGTTCCACTATGATGTATCTTATAATATAAGTTAATCATAGTGTAATCAGTCAAGGCTAGACCGATACCTTGCTTAGATCCATTATGGTGCAGCTTAAAAGATAGTGGCATTGTGTAATCAGTTAAGGTTAGGCTGTTTGGCCAACGCTGGGGGCTCGATGTTTTTAGATTGGGTTGACTTATTTACCTGATTTTTTTATTGGCAAGAAAAACAAAGTCCACGTGTAACTGCTCTTACTCGTTATCTTGAAATAAGTATCAGCAAGAGTCTGGTTGGAAGTACAGGTAGAAAAGTTACTAAAGCTATTTTATTACATTTATACGTCAAGTCATGTGATCCACGGCTGTCACTTTTGATATACCGCCCCTGTGATCTGTTGTCTAGTGGTCAGAGCGCCTGGTTACAGATCCAGAGGTCCCGGGCTCGATCCCCGAATCTTCCAGAATTTGTCAGTGAAGCAGTGGGTTTGGAACAGGCTCAAATTCAGCCTCGTTAGGGCAAATGAGGAGCTACTTGAATAAATAAGTATCAGCTCTGGTCTAGAAAACTGAGATAGACGGCTGGAGGGTTTGTTGTGCAGACCACATGACACCCTCTATCCACAAATGTTGGCACTATCTTCGCCAACACGCGGCGGCCGCTCGTTAGGCATAGTTCGCTCGCGGACTCACGCCATGGAGTTTTTTCTATCAATACTTTGTTTACCACAACAAAATATGTTTGTATTTTCTTAAAAGGCACTTTCTATGAATATTGGACTATAGTAAGACCACAGCATGTAATTATAAGTTAATTGTGTGTTTGTATGTAATAGTCTTTAGTGAATATAATTGCTGTTTCGATAGCAAGAATCTACCAAACAATGCCAGGCATTGCTATGCGTGACTTCAACAGCTGCGTTCAATGCCATTTTCTCCGCCGAAATGTTAAGTTTCTTTTCATACACACATTATAATATCTCCTGAATGGGTCATGAGAAGTGTGTGTATGTAATGTGTGGGAACGCCTTGGGCAAGTCCTTGTTTTACCGACAATCAAACCGGGCGTCGTGTAAATATGTCTTTTCCTTGGCAGTACAAGGGGTTTTTATTTCTAGAAAGTTTTTACCACTTGACACGTTTATAAGGACTGGTTGGTGAACATGGCCTATTAATAGTCTACTTTCGAGGTACGTGCGGAGCTGGGCTGGATTAGCTCGAAATATGATCGCAACGAATATTTTCACCAAATTTAGAACAAAACTTGTATATATAAAGCAAGACTGTGATGGTATGGGCATGTAATGAGGATGGAAAAGGAGAGAATACTAAAGAGAATGATGGAGATGAGGTGTGTAGGAAAAATACCGGCAAGGGAATTCAAGAAAGAGGTGGGAGGCGCAGATAACAAAGTGTGCTAGTGAGAGAAGAAGAATGGAAGCAGTTAAAGGAGGAAGAATGGTGGAAGGAAAGAGGAAGATGGAGGCATTTTACTAAACTGACCCGGCCACAGGCTGGAAACAGTTGATGATGATGATGATAATGATGATAATGGTAATGGGTGAATTTGGGCCTTGAAGTTTTAAATAATATTTATAGTAGCTGTGAAAATATTAGTTCTAGTTATTCCCAGGTTTAGGTAGTAAGCCCGTTCTATAAGGCCCTATTTAGTATCAGAATCCCACTGTAAGTTGGTGTTTTGGTGGGATAAAGGGCCTTCCATAACGGACTTCCTGCCAACATCAAGTGTATAGAAGAAATTGAGAGTAAATGGGAAACTCGCCACCGCCGTGCATCTGTCTTAGATTCGAACCCAGATCACCCCGTCATTTTTGGTCCAGCCCAGTGCGGGAGTGTGACGCTCTTGACCGCGACTAGGGCAAGTTGATCTTTACGTGGGATTTTTCCGGTGACTCGCGTGCCGCGGGTATCGTTTTCAACAGCGCTACGTGCGGCCGCCCGTTCAACTAGTCCGTTCCTTGCGGTCAGACTAATAATTATTCAATGGCGCGTTTCGTGACTGGGCCCGAAGGACGGATTATGGCTTCGCTTTCCATTCGTGTCCAACACGTGTTTCCTTGATACATATTGTCCCAGTCGTGTCCGTTTTGAAAATGAAATTAAGTTTGTAATGCGAGTTTTTACTCTGGTTCAATTCACAACTACTAATTGAACTACCTTACACGATTTGACCGTAATTGTCGGGAGGGTGGCGGTTCAAGGACTTTTTTTTTAACAAGATGAAACTCCACGTTGGTCTCCTGGACCTTGAAACACCCTCTCGGGGAACACCCGCCTCCCCACAGAACAACCAATCAAAGTGAATTAATTGTTTACACTTGTGTTTACTTGATTGAGATGCCATCAAGAGTTGCTGTCTTTACTTTTCGTTAAAGTCACCGCCGTTTCTTGTGTAGTGATCATTGAAAATCTGTGCTGTATCTTATTATTTTTTAAATATATCAAAAATTATAGCTACATATCACATGACTTGACGTATGAATACATGAAAGTAAATCTAGTAACTTCTCTAGCTGTTAAAACCCGCCTCGGTGGCGTAGTTGGCTAACGCGCTAGTCGTGTTGAGCTCAACTGCCGAGGACGGGGAGATCGAGGTTTGAATCTCGGTCGGGTGAGCTGGGGGTGGTTTTTCCTAAATTGTTTTCCACTCCCCCTCCACGCAAATGCGGGTTCACTTCCTCTAAATTCAACCTTCCCCATTCCTAATCCATTAGCGTAATTAGTACTTAAGCGTATAACCCGAATGGGTAGTAAGACGTGGTGCTAAAAAAAATTCTAGCTGTTAAATAAGTTTATTCCTATGAAAATTGAACTCGAGATTAGCTGTAGCCATATTAGGTAAGTTAGTTTGTTATTGAGCTGATGCAATCCTCTATATAAAGTTCATATTGAATAAATCCTTTTCGAAAAACGTTCTCCTTTAGTGTCTTACAGCTTGGAACTATATTTTCAAAATTAGGAATTCAATAAACTAGTCTTGAGGTAAATTTTCTTCAGAAAAACAAATACATTACCTTTTTAGTCACAATAAACAAACACACTTTATATAAATTCTAAACAACAGTACTCATATATTAATTGTAATTAGTAAAAATAAAAACATATTCTTATTTATTATGGGAAAACAATTCTAGATAAACATTTTGAACTAAATCTTCAAGAATATTTTCGAAAAATTTCAATTTTTTTAAAATGTGTCTTAAGTGAACTTACCTTTAAATTGAAATATTTTAGAAAAATAAATACAATTTACATGATTATTTATCATGTAAAATAGACCCCAGAAATCAATTTTGAACAAATTCACTGTAGTTATTTTCAAATAATCTCAATTTTTTTCAAAAATTTGTGATCATTTAACTACTATAAAATGATATGTAAAAATTACAAATGTATAAAATTATGTATAACCTATTTTGAACCAAATCTTTGAAACCATTTTAAAAATATTTCCCATTTTTTAGAAACCGTCTTCATTAAGCTACCCTTAAACAAATTTTTTTTCAGAGAAACAAATACTAAATTTTATTTGTCATGTCAAACACTCCACAGACATATTTTAATCAAATTTAAGTGTCATTTTTGAAAAATTTAGAGATCAAAAAAATCACTAATCAGTAAACTACCTTTAATTTAAGTACAAGGGTCAAACGAGAATTTTCACGAGAAAGTAAAAACAAATTGAAAATAATTTGGATTCCATGGATTTGTTTCGACCTTCTCATCTTAAGAGAGAAAAAAGTATTGTAGTCATGAAAATGCATGACAAATAAAACTTAATACTTGTTTTCGGGAAAAAATTTGCTTAAAAGCAGTTCACTAGGAACAGTTGTTTTTTATGGGAAATATTTTTAAAATGGCTTTAATCATTTGGTTCAAAATGGTTATCTGGTGAGTCTTTTTACAATATTGGTACCTGAGGGTTATTTTACATGATAAATAATAATGTAAATTATTTTTATTTTTCGAAAATAGTCTAGAAGATTTAGCTCAAAATGAATATTTTTAATGTTTTTTTTAATGATAACTAAGAATATGTTTCTATTTTTACACATTAAAAATAATTGGTTCCGCTTCATTGGCCTAGTAGTTTAAGGCGTCACTCTTCTGTTAGACTGAACTGCTAGAGACAGGGAGATTGTGGTGGTATATAATACACTCTATGAGAAAGTTTGTGCGTAATGTGTCCTGCCATTTATTTTATTTATTTTTCTACACCAGATCAACAGAGATAAACTTTATGCATTCATTATACCACTCAAATTTTCTGGAAAAAAAATTAGTACTATAAAATACTTATTTGAGGTAAATATATATTTAATTAACATTAAAACAGGTGTTTGGGTATATTTTGTAACCAACGATAATCCAGCACTATTAATACCGGGTTCCTGATGTCCTAAATAAGTATTTTGAGATCTAAAAAAAAAAGTTTAGAGCTACACATTTGCATAAAACTCACGATATGTAGGCCCAACAAAATAGCACTTTTTTTCCTACTGGTCCAAATCAAGTTCTCGATGAGGAATCTTTTTATCTAGGGGACAGATGCTGTGTTGTGTGTCCCCCCCCCACCCCTCTTCCTTGTTACTGCCCGTGACACAGCAGCACGGCGTATGACATGACAGCTGGATGCTGTAATTCACACCGTCATTCACTGCAATTATTTATAAAGACAAACCTTTGTTTCATACAAAGTGACTGTCCATCACACTGGATCACTTGTTCACTGGGCGCGCGGGGGAAGGGGGGACGTGTTGGTTAATATATGGACTGGGGGGGTGGGGCGCTGGAAGTGAATGGAATGATGGTCAATATTTTGTGTGGTTTTAATAGCAAAATATTTGTTTGGTCAACATAAATTTAAATAAATGTTACGATGTGTCCGCACAGACTTTTTCTCTGTCTTATCTAAATTAGAGACATTTACTAAAAACTCGTAAGATTTGTGAAACGAAATAATATACATTGTTGCAAAAACACTCCACCAAAGAGCTTAAAGGAAATAATATACACTATTTTATATATAGCTCAGAAACTATAAGTTATTTCATAACTGAAATAGTTGCGGAAAAATTATGAAAATTATACATTTCTGCTTACGTTAAGTAACCTCAAAGTCATTTTCATGGGAAAAGGAGAGTTGCCATTTTGTTTGTAATTTTACAGTGTCTAATTAAAAAATTTAATAAAAATTGTTAGAGGGGATTTTGAGAAAATCGATTTATTTTCTCTTTTTGCCCTTTGGCCCTTAATTTTAGGATTAGATCTAATTCCAAATACTCCTCGGATACCTTATATGTATTGATAATATTTATAATAAAGGGACTGCTGTAAATCACATGACTTGACGTATGAATACGTGAAAGTTTATCAAATAACTTTTCTAGCTGTCGGATAAGGTTCTACCTATAAACATTGAACTGTAAATGAGCTTGACGTTAATTCCGCCTTGGTTCTGGTAGAAGATAGCTGACCGGTAATGTAGCGAAGTACTACAGAACTATCCCACTGGTACGGACCAGCATTACAGATACTTTCTTACTACCCGTCCCACGAGGCAGACAGAATTATTATTAAAACGGTTCCATTGTTTATGTGTATAGTTTGCTCAACTCGCTGGCCGACCACCAGGAGAACAATGTGTGAAGGGGAAGGGGGGAGGTTATGTAACACTTCACAATAATGCGAGGGACCCACGGGTTGCCCAACTGAGGTTCCTCCATTGTGTGTGTTTCCCCCACTCCTCCTCCTTCCCACGAGCTTGGAGAGGGGAGGGGGTCGAACAGGGACTTCTGAATCCAACGTAACGTAACATGCATGATACATTACTCTCGAAAGTAAATTTTTACATTAAGAAAAATATTAGGCCACAGTATTGACACATATTGAACTGGCCCGTCCCTCTGACTAAGTGGTTAGAGGATTTGACTTCGAATGACCCTAGTTCGAGTTCAGATGTGGCATCCAATTTTTAATATTTGTGGACACGTTCATCGTCGAGAATTTAAAGCTGAGAATTCAGTACTAGGCGCACTGTTCTAGCTTAAGGTGGGAGTGTAGGGGACGCGAGAAAAGGGTAGTGTTTTGTGCAGTTTTTATAGCGGTTTTTTTGATAAATAAAATATTTCTACATAAAGAACATAAGAGTTTAATTTTCTTCACATGGTGGTATCAGCAGTTGTTGAATATCTGTCATGAGGATAGCGGCACTAGGCGAGGAACTTTTTAAATGAATATAAAAAGTTGTCATTAAATTCCAGAACACCCTCAACAGATATTCAACAACTGTTGAAATCACCGTGTGAAGAAAATTAAACTTTATGTTTCTACTGGAGAATTATTTGATTTCTACTGGAGAATTATCTGATTTATTTTGATCAAACTAATGTTTTGCTTTAAAAACTGCAAAATAACACTGGCCTTTACTCTTGTTTCCTGCATCCCCACGTTAAGTTGGTGTGTAAGTTATGCGCTGATATTATCTTACTTTAGAAAGGGAACGCTTTGTGCCCTAATAAAAATCTTTTTTTGAAGTAACATTAATTTGTTTACACGTCTGTACCCGGTTTCCCTGGGTCTTGACTTCCTCAGATGGTAAATGGACGCGTGTTCACAATATTATATAACAAGTTTGAAGTTTCCACAAACTTTGTCTCATGACGTAACTTTCGCTTATCATTTCCGTGACATAAATGTTAGATTGTTAAAAGTGTTGCAGAATGCTGCTCAACTTCCTATGACCATCTCTGCTCCTTAACGAGGGACCACTGGGCATACTCCGCCGGGGCCAAACCGGGGACTGATATTAAAAAAGGGCCTTTTACAAAATACAGACATATATCAATGTATTAAACATTGATAACATTTTAATACTATTATAAGTATAAGATAAGTATCATAAGTGACAGCTCCGGATCACATGGCTTGACGTATGAATATGTGAAAGTAGCTCTAGTTAATTTTCTAGCGGTCAGATAAGACTATTCTTATTTAACTTTGATTATAAGATGAGGCAAGTCTCCTGGCTATCCGCACCTTTTATCTATCCATACCTGCTATCCGTATTTCCTGGCTATCCGTTCCTTCTTGCTATCTGTACCTCCTTGCTATCCGTTCCTCCTGGATATCCGCAACTTCTGACTATCCGTACCTCCTGGATATCCTTACCTCTTTGATATTTATACCTTCTTGCTTTCCGTACCTCCTTGCTATCCGTACCCCCTCGCTATCCGCACCTCCTGACGTTCTCACTTGACAAACAACTGTGATATTTTGTCGTGGATCACGAGCGACGGTGAAAGTTAAAAGTTTTCACTTTTACAAAGTTTTTATGAAAATAATAACTAGTTGTTTCTATCGAATAATGAATTAAGAAAATATAAATATAACTTTTTATTTAGTGCACAAGTTAAACCTTTTGTTTCCCCCCGTGTTTTGCGTCTTATTTCCTGTCCGGGTTTTCCGCCTATTTACACTAATGAGTTAGGGATGAGTAGGATAAAATATAGAAGAAATGTATCTGCATTTATGTAAAGAGGTATTGAGAAATCATTTAGGAAAATTGCCCTAGACTTGAGTCTGATATTCGACCTACTCGTAACTTGAATACCAAACAATACGAGTCCGATGCCTTTGCCCACGTGACCATCGATGTGGGTTAAATTACAGTTATTTAGCGCGCTGACATCAAAACGTAGCATACACAATGTTGTATGGTAAACATATGTTCTCCCAGTGTTCCGGTTCAGACTCTAGATTGTCTTATTTACGTATCCCAGGGTTAACATTACTTTTGACCCATTTCGGTGGCCGCGTGGTCTAAGGCGTTACTCTAGCAATAGACTAGACCACCAATGACTGGGAAATCCGGGTTATGAATACTGGTTGAATGTACTATGAGTTTTTTCCCCTAAATGGTTTTCCACTCTCCCTCCATGCTAATGCGGGTATACTTCCTCTAAATACACCCTTCCTCATCCCTAACACATTAGCGTATATGCGTATAAATGGAACGTGTAGTAAGACATACTGCCAAGTAAATAAATAACATAACTTTATGATCAATCTTGGTGACGTAGTTGGCTAACGCGCTAGTCGTGTTGAGCTCGACTGCCGAGGACGGGGAGATCGAGGTTCGAATCTCGGTCGGGTGAACTGGGGTGGTTTTTCCTAAATGGTTTTCCACTCTCCCTCCACGCAAATGTGGGTTCACTTCCTCTAAATTCAACCTTCCCAATTCCTAATCCATTAGCGTAATTAGTACTTAAGCGTATAACCCGAACGGTTAGTAAGACGCGGTGCTAAATAATAATAATAATAATTTATGATCAATACTTTTAATTCGACCGATGACCCTTCTTATCAAAAAGTACCACTGGTATGTATTTGGAAAAGTAGCCTGTATATCTTTATCTAGTTTACATGTAATACGGTGAAGCTACATGTGCGGGATCCGCCATCAAAATCAACGTTAATATCCCTGAGACTTGAGCGCGCGTGTAAGACAAAAACTCTGCACACATTTTCATTCGGCCTGCGTACACCGAGCTAAATGTTCAATCTGTGACGGCGATTACTTCAAGTAGACTTTGTTTCTGTGACGCACTTAACTCCATATTTATAAAGTAATAAGTACTTAATAGTCACTTGTGAACGCTGTCCGTGCTTTGACATTTGAAAGTCCTCATAATCAAATGTGTGTGTGTGTTTGTGCATTGTCTGCCACGCATCACTGGCAGGAAGGTTCCATGTTTGAGAGGTGTGGGGAGGATGACAACGATTGGCTCCAAAATGGCTCTCATTAATTAAAATATGATTTAGACGACTCATTTTGTTTATTTGTTTTTTTGCATTCGCCGACAATGTTGTTTGAGTTCTTGCACTCTTTGCTCTGAATCAGGAGGCTGAAATTTGAACCCTGACCTTGTACACTGATTATTTTCTCGTGATCTATTTTCTCCCAAGTATTATTGCTAGACGAATCGCTGTGCATTTCTTTCAATCCACTTTCCTTGTCCTTGTTTCCTTAGATTGGTCTGGCTGCCAGCAAGCATACGTCCACTGAATTGTACTAATTAATTAAAGTAATTTCTCTTCCTTTTTTATTTTTCGTCATTGATTTTTGTAATCTCTCTTGCCGACTTTTTTTATTTAGTTTGAATGACAAATTATGTATAGATATTCTTAAGATTCAAGTGGTTGGGTTTGAAAGTAACCCCCTTAAAGGTTTGAAAACTTTACCCTTATGAGATTTTTTTAATTGCTTTTTATTTTAGCTTTGAGTTTTACTACATGTTTGGACTACTATATTCACACTAATGGGACGATTAAAGTAGAGTTACCCGCCTCGGTGGCGTATTTATCTAACGTGCTAGTTTCTTGTTGAGCTAGACTGTTGAGGACGGGGTAATTGAGGTTCGAATTTGGCTCAGGTGAACTGGGGGTGATTTTTCCTGAATGGTTTTCCACTCTCCCTCCACGCAAAAGTTGGTTCACTTCCTCTTTATTTAACGTTCCCAATTCCTAACGCATTAGAATAATTAGTACTTAGGCGTATAACCCAAATGGGTAGTAAGACGTGGTGCTAAATAGATAAAGGATAATTGCAAGGAAGTGTACCCGCATTTATGTGGAGGCAGAGTGGGAAACCATTTAGGGAAAATAGGACACCCACTTGAAATTTTAATCCTGGCCTCCATGCCAACTGAAATCCAGACTAGATGAGACAACACCCTAGTCCGCGTGACCACCCGTGCTGATCACTATATGACATCATTCTCCTCCAAGTGAAGTCCATGGAACCATGGACCCCCCGCGGGGAGGAGTGATAACCAAGACCCCAGGCTCGCGTGCTGACGCTGGTACCCGGAACGTGTCGTAGTTTCGCAGGTGGATCACAGATGTCGTGCGTGTGTGTGTCTTGAGGGCTGCCAACTTCCAGGACCGGGCTAACTTCCCTCCCCGCAGGACAATAATTCATATCCGTGTTCTTGGTACCAATTAGACATTTCTTCAGAGCGACTGTGGAACTTTGTACAAATTGGCGACAGGAACAAGCTAATGATCCAAGTGCTATGAGTCACGGCACTTAGAAGAGATTCTGTTTAAAAGCTCAACTTAAGAAACTTCATAATGTGATACGTTATTTATATTCATTTATTCGAACAATTTATATAACGTTAGTAACAGCATCTTTAAAGCTGGTTTGTCGCGAGTTTTGGCTGGTTTGTCGCAAGTTTTGGCTGGTTGGTCGCGAGTTTTGGCCGGTTTGTCGCGAGTCTTGTCTGGTTGGTCGCGAGTCTTGTCTGGTTGGTTGCGAGTCTGGTCTGGTTTGTCGCGAGTTTTGGCCGGTTTGTCGCTAGTTTTGGCTGGTTTGTCGCTAGTTTTGGCTGGTTTGTCGCTAGTTTTGGCTGGTTTGTCGCGAGTTTTGGCCGGTTTGTCGCAAGTTTTGGCCGATTTGTCGCGAGTTTTGGCCGATTTGTCGTGAGTTTTGGCTGGTTTGTCGCGAGTTTTGGCCGACTTGTTGCGAGTTTTGGCTGGTTGGTCACGAGTCTTGTCCGGTCGTACCAAGTGTGTTGACTGCTTAGCAAGCAAGTCTCATACTGTTTGTTCTATTTGTAGAGACTACAGTAATCACACAAATAGACTGAAACCTGTGTATCAGACAGCTACCACGACGCTCATCCACATGGCCCTTGTTTTTATCCACGTTTCGTGGGCAGCACAAGTCCTTATGATGGCTATTTTATTTCACCGCGTCTCACTACCCGTTTGTTGTATCCGCATATATATATTAATTACTCAAGTGAAGTAGTACTGAGGAGGATGGTTATAATTTAGAAGTAATGTACAAGAATTTGCACGGAGGGGAGACTGGGAAACAATTTATGAAAAAACCCCGCCGAGATTTGAACACTGACCTCTCCGTCACCGGCAAAGTAGTCTAGACAAGTTTGACGTCTCTTCCGTGTGTCCATCGGTTTGGGATGGCTACTTGTTTTGTTATTAGTTGACTTGTACTGAATCAAGTACGGAAACATCGCTCTATGTAAGAAGTAATTAGCGATAGCTACTTGTTTTGTTATTAGTTGACCTGTACTGAATCAAGTACGGAAACATCGCTCTATGTAAGAAGTAATT
>CABFWB010001560.1:41858-96809 GCA_902151455.1 Timema bartmani
TGCTCTTCCGTTATGTAGTCTGTCGGTAAAACGTTTCATGTTTTAGTGAACACGCAAAGCCCACCCGAGTTAGTTTGATGACGGGTTTGTTTGTATATTTCTGAGACTGTCGTTCGGTCTGTATTTATAACAACAAATAACACTTTTGTCCAAAATAAATAAAATATTGCGTCTGTGGATACGCTTAGTTTAATTTTCCACACGCAATAATAATCTAAACATTCCTTTAATATTTCTCATGAGCGTATTAGCATTTGAAAAGAAACTGATAAAATGAAGATAAAAATTTTTGGTCAAAGTCTATAATGTCCATTAATTAAACTAAACGTATTTACTGAAGCAAATTGTATTTATTTATGGGCGAAATGTGTTTTTGTTACAAAAACTGCAAAAATGTTTACCTAACTCGCGTTCCCTTCACTCCCATTAGAGTTGGTCTTTATTGAATCATCTGAAGAAAAAATTGTTATTGGTTGAAATTATAAGCTACAGTGACTTGAAGAATTTCACAGAGTTTGGCTAACGTTGTTTATCCTGATAATGTCTTTCCATTTAAAACCAACGAAAGTGTTTGTCAATTAAAAAACAACTTTAAATTCTGGTAGATATCACCAAACCGAATGTAATCACTGTATATCAATTACCACACAGAATGTCTCGTGGGAAAAAGGACATCGCTACGCTGAGTTTGTCTGGTTAAAAACACTCGGTTGTCGTTGCTGTTCAGCAGCCGCTCTACCTTACGGGGTAAAGGATTATTGTGAAGAGCCAAACCACCCGAGGATGGCTAGTGTTGTTTTATGCGTCTGTCGCACTCACGCGCTACTGCGTGTCAAAACCGGAGAGCGACGCATATAACACCCATGCGTGCTGAGGTAACCTCGACTACCCTTGCCAACTGGGTTAGTCCAGCCGCAGCCTTCGAGCGTTGCCAACAGCAGTTGCAGCATTGATTGTTGGGCCACATCTGGGCATTCCCGCATCTTACAGGGGGAAGGAAGGTAGGAATTAAAAAGACTCGCTAAAATTATAAATATTTATACACTACTCGTATTAGACACTAAACGTTCCATGTTTACACAATTATATAATATGTGGAAACTGCTTTGAGTTTTTTCTTAATACTGGAGATAATTGAGGGACAATAAATGACTAATCTCGAGAATACTGGTTGCTTATAGGAACCCAAACTTGTCAAGAGAATACTGGTTGCTTATAGGAACCCAAACTTGTCAAGAGAATACTGGTTGCTTATAGGAACCCAAATTGCCAAGAGAATACTGGTTGCTTATAGGAACCCAAATTGCCAAGAGAATGCTGGGTGCTTATAGGAACCCAAACTTGTCAAGAGAAGGCTGGTTGCTTATAGGTACCTAAACTTGTCACAATAAAGATTCAGACTTCTCGCGTACTTAAATAAAGAGGGATAAAAAATAGTACTTGGAACAAAACCTTTTTTAATGGATTGCTACACTTCTAAATTTACTGGGTATCTTTTTTTTTAATAGTATTTTAGTTGGGTCTTTTTATTTATACCCTTGAATACTCGCCGTCTAAATAGTTAAATGTATGCTTAACCCTTTTAAATTTTACCATTTGTGCTAAATTGTTTATATTTAGAAAAATACGTTCCTTGTAGAAAATGGGACCCTAAAAAAATAGACGGTCCTGCTCCGCCCCGACTTTATCCATGAACATTGCGATTCACCTCTCTAGTCTGAATTCTGGTTGTTTCAGACACCTAGGACCTCTCGACTATAGTGGGTACTAGACTATTCGTATGTTGCCTGATAAACCTCTACCTGAAAGTTCTCGACAGGGATTCATATATAGACCTCTTGCTGAGAAATTTCAAATTGTATTAGTATTGTCAGTCTGCGTCAAACTTGGATTCCTTGGCGTTCTTGACGGCACATCACTTTTCTTAAAGAGATACTTTGTAGTTCTTAAAAGCACTTGGGTTTATAGCTCAATTACAACCGAAACCAGTTCACTCCTCTGGCTGAGTGGTCAAGGTGACTGACTACATCTCTAGAGGACAAGCCTAAGATAGTCCAGTGCTCTACCATGTTTCACGCGTAGAGAGTTGAATGCCTAGTTTTAAGAATGGAATATTGACTTGCTCACTGTTATATGTCTGTTGTACAATTAGTGTAATCTTATGAAAGTTGCCCTAATGACATCACTGTGTCGACGGGCCTCAAAACACTTATGAAAGTTGTCAGCGCAGAACACAAGGATTCTAGGGGGTGTTTAGGGGGTTAAACTCTGCCCAAAGTATCCCTGACACATTTGTGTAGTTAGAAAATATGCGTATAGCCCTAACGGTTAGGGAGACGTGCTGCTTAAAATAAATACAACTTCACTTTGTTTTAAATCACTTTGAAAGAGATTTTAATGTTTAGAAAAATGTATTTTCTGCAGGGAGCTACCGCAAATAGACCCCCCCACATGGGGTTCGAGCCACAAACTATCACAGGGGCTGTAGGGACACGCGTGACATTGCCCTTGACCCGGTCTGTCTTCAGACACATGGAATGTGCGCATGCGTGAGGAAACATGGTTGCGTGTCTTGGCGGGGGAGTGGCATTAAACCGCTCTGTAGGCGTCCATGTGCGCACTTGAATGTCACTGCACATAATCTAAGGCGACAGGAGTAGGAGGAGTACTCAAATTTGAGAGAATGCATTGGAATTCTCCTTGAGAGAAAGAAGAATGAGCAATCACAATAAAATAATAAAACATGATTATTGTACTCCACCTGGAATGGAACCTAGTGATAAAACATGAAACCGTAGAGCCCGGGGAGTAGGGAGGAGTTTAATCACCCCTTCCTCTTAAGTCCCCTCCACCAATACTTCCCGTGTCCATTCAAAGCATAGGGTGCTATTTAATTAAAATATTGAAGTTAAGTCTCATTTTAAGTCACATTTCTGTCGGAAGGGAGGTATCAGACAGGTTCAAAAATACTACAACTATTCTTATAAATTCATACGCCAAGTCATGTGATCTGCAACTGCCACTTTAGTTCCATGCTCCGAGTTTGACTGCTCGTTTGGGCTATTCTAATATTCTAGAGAACGGCGGATATTTGAGAATATATATATCCGCATTTGCTTGGAAGGAGTGTGGGAAACGGTTAAGCAAACTCACATTTTAACTCGTGGCTGTATTCGAAACCCGACTTCCCCGTCGTGGGTAGACAAGACGAGACTGACGCCTTGGTCCACATATTTAGTCAAGTCATGAGAGTTAACCAATCTCCCGGTATGCGAATAATGAGAAGTTCAGGCCGAATGGGGGATTAGCTGACCTCCGTATCTCGACTATGTATACGGCCCTTAAAGTTTATATCTTATGAAGGGCTCTTTCAATGACGAACCTGCTGTCAGTAAACCAAGTACTAGCCACGCCAAGAGCTGTTGAGCAGAGTACTAGCCACGCCAACAGCTGTTGAGCAGAGTACTAGCCACGCCAACAGCTGTTGAGCAGAGTACTAGCCACAACAAGAGCTGTTGAGCAAAGTACTAGTCACACCAAGAGCTGTTGAGCAGAGTACTAGCCACGCCAAGAGCTGTCGAGCAGAGTACTAGCCACGCCAAGAGCTGTCGAGCAGAGTACTAGCCACGCCAACAGCTGTTGAGCAGGGTACTAGCCACAACAAGAGCTGTTGAGCAGAGTACTAGCCACGCCAAGAGTTGTTGAGCAGAGTACTAGCCACGCCAACAGCTGTTGAGCAGAGTACTAGCCACGCCAAGAGCTGTCGAGCAGAGTACTAGCCACGCCAAGAGCTATTGAGCAAAGTACTAGCCACGCCAAGAGCTGTTGAGCAAAGTACTAGCCACACCAAGAGATGTTGAGCAGAGTACTAGCCACAACAAGAGCTGTTGAGCAGAGTACTAGCCACGCCAACAGCTGTTGAGCAGAGTACTAGCCACGCCAAGAGCTGTCGAGCAGAGTACTAGCCACGCCAAGAGCTAGAGTACTTGCCTAAGGACCCCGATCACGTCTCCCTGACGCAACAGGGCCCCCTTTTTGGCAGTCGTGGAGGATGAGTCTGGCGCGTGGACCTCTCCCAAGTGTCGACACTCGAATGGAGGAGAGGGGGTGGTACCCCCTATGGGGTATAAATGTCCCCCCGGGGGCTGTTACCAGCATTGTACACTCTGCTGTCTTCCTTCAGACATAACAACCAGTGACATGGCTCTCGTTCCAGTAAGTACATCCTTGGTTTGGATTACACCATTATTGGGAGGGCTATCTTCAGGGCTTCATAGAGACTGGTTTGAGTCCCGGGGGGAGCAACATTTCATTTGGTCAGTCGGTAGTACGTCTGCCCCTTGAGTTAGGTGCCCCGGGTTCAATTCCCGATATGTTGTAACAAATGTATAATCTGTGGAATCAAGGTTTCCACTTACAAAGTGGTGTACTAACGATCGGAGGACTGGGTGTTGAGTTTGTTCTATAGTTTAGCTTGTTTGTAAGTCGTGTGCTGATAACCAGTCAATTCAGAAAGTGTAAGTTAAATACATAACTCTGCCGAGGCTTGAAAGCGGGCGAAGTTCTTGTGATTCGGAGCTCATTAGGAGTGGATTAAAATATTTCAACCGGATTTTTGTATAACCAGTAACTCCAAGATAACATAAGGGGTAATAAATGCACCCGCATTAGCGTTCATAGGAGATGAATCCCTTGGTAAAGAACCCCCACTGCACATCAGGCGAGATTCGAACCTCTACCTCCCTGTGACCCGTCTTGGTGTGGGCTATAAACTGAAAATTAGTTATCATAAATAATTATTGTAGTCTTAGTAAGTCGTGATATGTCTGACGTCACAGCTTTTAGAGTCGATAATAGCTCTAGAGCGTTAGTTCGATTCAAATAGAGACGCTGATGGTCAGTTCTGGCACTAGAACGCTATAGCTATCATTTGTGATTAGCCCATATTCTATTATAAACATATACAGTACAATTTTCACAGGAATATCATTATCTGATAGCTAGAGATCTACTTTCGAGTATTCATACGTCAAGTCGTGTGATCTGCAGCTGTCACTTTGATAAATATCCTCAATAATTATAAAATAACAATAATAATAAACATAGAGTACAATGTTGTCTGTAGCAAAATAGGTTTTCCTATGAATATTGCATTATCTAAGATAACATAGCTGAGGGGAGTGGGGATATGTAAATCTTGGTAAATGCACCACCATTCGCCTGAAGAGAGGACGAGATACCAGATTGTTGATGAAAACTTGACAGGTGTTGGTGAATCTTCTTGAAAACCAAAAAGCGCCCACCCCCGAGTAACACACACTTAACTCCTCAGGTAGTGTTTTCCGTGGTGAGTCTTGTGGTGCTGGTGAGGGCAGGCGTCATCCCAGCCGCCGCCCCCCTCGCTTACACTGCCCCCCTCGCTTACACTGCCCCCGCGCCGGCCTTCGCCTACCCTGCGTCGCCTTACACCGCCTTCGCTGCCGCCCCAGTCGCCGTTGCCGCCCCCGTGGCCAGAACAGTTGCCGTAGCCGCCGCCCCCCTTGCCAAGGTGGTGAGAGAAGAGTACGCCGACGCCTACCCCCAGTACCAGTTTGCGTACAACGGTCCAAGACACCCTGACTGGTGACTCCAAGGCTCAGGAGGAGACTCGGGATGGTGGCGTCGTCAGGGGTAGCTACAGCCTCATCGAGCCCGACGGCGTACGTCGCACCGTCAACTACTACGCCGACCCTCACAATGGATTCAACGCCGTGGTGCAGCGCGATCTGCCGGTCGCCGTGGCTGCTGTCAAAGCTGCCCCAGCGTCGCTCGTCAAGGCCGCCCCCGTGCTCGTATAGTGCCGTCCCCCTCCGCGTCCCCTTCCACTGCGCATGATATGACTGAATGTGAGTCAGGTTTGAAGGAGATTAGTCCTATATGGTCCGTTAGCCCTAAAGTAACCTCCCGTTAGATTAATTTTCAAGTTAATTGGAGTTTTGAAAACCATATTCTGATGGAGATTCGAACCATTGATCTTTGTTGACGCAGCGATGCTCTACCCGCTTATCTGACAGGTAACTCTTCTTATCTGAAAGAAGTTGTCCAACTAGGCCAGATCGTGAATGTAATTCTTGGTGTCGTTTCTACAACAAATATCATCACATCCGGTTAGTTTTAACAGTGTCTCGTTGAGTCGTCGCAATTTTATTTTTTACTAATTGATGTAAAATTTAAATAGTCACATAATTAAATCTAATCAAACCATCATTGTTTTACCAGTTATTGTTATTTTTGTAACAAATACAATCGAATTTTCGTTTCCTAATCTCATGTGTGTTTACTAAAGACAATTCCCGTAAAATTACCTAGTTATGAAACTTATAGATTTGCAGTAACATCAATTAAGAACCATATAACATCTTGTTTGTAAAGCTGTGATTGGTTGTTGATTATATCTCCGGCGACTCACTAGATTGGATTACCTTCCCCCCCTTACCTGGATTTACACTGTGTTCTTTGTTTTTTGTTAATGTTTTGTATGTTTTAAGATTCTCTTGTACCATCTGTTCTTGTTACTGTATCACTTACTATTGTTCTTGTTACTGTATCACTTACTATTGTTCTTGACACGTTAATATTGGTGTATAATATCCACGTCACTCGACGTATCGACAATAAACTGCAATAGTTGTATCGTAGGTATGTTGTTATTTCTGTTCCCTGGTCAATTTTAATAAGACGTTTCAATATAGTGAAACAACAGATGATGGGATTGTGTGAATACAGATGTCTTAACACCCAAACAGGGATATGAACCCTGATCGGTGCGTGAAGCCTGACGACTGGTTGAAATATCGGTCTGGCGTTGTTATTTTTTCTGTATTTAAATATCCTCAATACAGTTTCTAACTAATTATTGTAGTATACTCTACATCGCTCATACCAATAACAACACCCACCAGTATTCGAACTAGAGCACCTCACTTGTAGTTCTTGGCCTCTGTCGGGGTCAACAGAGGTAACATGTGGGGATTGTCAGAACTGTGAAAGTTTGGTTCTATTTTGGTTTTGTTCCGACATTTGTAATATAACTTCATTCGATGCCACGTTCCGCTTAAAAGCAATCAAAGGTTTAATTTAAGTGGTCAGGATGAGGAACTGTGATAAGAGTATAAATAAAGCCTTATTACTGGGAAGTGGTGGTGGTAGAACAACACACACAAAACATCCGGCTGAACCTCGACCGTCAATACAACCTTTTGCGAGCCTGGTGCTTTAGACCATGTTACCACCGGTGTAAGGGTAGGTAACGCGTGATAAGGTCCGTATTTCAATATCAACAGTTGTTGAATATCTTTCATGGGGATGGCGGACTTCGAACAGGACTTCCTTCTTCTCTCCATTTAAAAAGTCCTGATTTGTTTGTTTTTGTTTTTTGTTTTTTTAGCACCGCGTTTTACTACCCTATCGGGGTCTACTGCGTGGTCTAAGGTGTCACTCTCGCAATAGGCTGGACTACTGATGACTGGGAGACCGGGGTTCGAATATCGGTCGAGTGTACTGAGGGTGTTTTTTCAGTTTCTCTTTGCAACTTCTGAAACTACTTGACATGTGTTTTATTTTAGTCACTGGCCCCTGACCCTCTGAGGTACAATACAATAGACAGCAGGGTTGGCCCAGTGTCAACTTGCTTGACTCTTGACTAGGAAGCTTGTCATTCGAATCCCGTCGGGATGCGTTGGGGATAGTTTTCCGTCGATGTAGAATGGGGATGCCTCAAATGGTCGGAAATACTCGTCATCAGAAGTTCTGGGTGTGGATGATGTTAATATTGTGTGAGTTATTTCTCCTCTATCACGATTGACAGTAAGGCGGTTAATGTGATAAATAATAACAATCTGAATCAAGGATAGTATGTTTATAGTCTGTTTACTCGTGAGAGTGGTGGTACCCGCCATGAACAGACTGTCCTGGTGTTGTCACAAAACTCGAAATCCGGTCCGAGAGGGGAAATGTTTTACGACACTCCCTTGCCAAGTAGGGCGGACGGGCTTGGAATGGGTTATGCGCACTTGGGACGAACTTTGAATCCTAATTAGGGATAGTTCAGTTTGATAACCACTGTGGACTCTCATTTACTATGCAGGTTAGTCCCTGTAGCTGAGTGGTCAGGGAGACTGGCTACAGGTCTAGAGGACCCTGGTTCCATCCTGTCTGTGACTGAGTGGTCAGAGAGACTGACCACAGGTCTAGATGACCCTGGTTCCATCCTGTCTGTAGCTGAGTGGTCAGGGAGACTGACTACAGGTCTAGAGGACCCTGGTTCCATCCTGTCTGTGACTGAGAGGTCAGAGAGACTAACTACAGGTCTAGAGGACCCTGGTTCCATCCTGCCTGTGACTGAGTGGTCAGGGAGACTGACTACAGGTCTAGAGGACCCTGGTTCCATCCTGTCTGTGACTGAGTGGTCAGAGAGACTGACCACAGGTCTAGATGACCCTGGTTCCATCCTGTCTGTGACTGAGTGGTCAGGGAGACTGACTACAGGTCTAGAGGACCCTGGTTCCATCCTGTCTGTGACTGAGAGGTCAGAGAGACTAACTACAGGTCTAGAGGACCCTGGTTCCATCCTGCCTGTGACTGAGTGGTCAGGGAGACTGACTACAGGTCTAGAGGACCCTGGTTCCATCCTGTCTGTGACTGAGTGGTCAGAGAGACTGACTACAGGTATAGAGGACCTTGGTTCCATCCTGTTTGTCCTTGTGGTTGAGTGGTCAGAGAGACTGACTATAGGTCTAGAGGACCCTGGTTCCATCCTGTCTGTCCTCGTGTCTGAGCTATACCCAGTACTATTATTGCAATCTCAAATCTTTACGTACAAAATGAGTCACATATTGTTTATTTTCTTTCTAACAAAACACTTGTCTTTAAAACGTTCCTTTTGAATAGTATCTTATCAAATAGCTGTTACGATTGTCACACTCCAACTCTACATGCACCGCGTCTTACTACCCGTTCGAGTTATATGCCTATGCAATAATTACTCTGAATTGTTAGAGATGAGGTTGGTTGAATATAGAAGAAATATACCTGCATTTGCATGGAGGTAGAGTGGAAACCAATTTAGGGAAAACCTTCCTCAGTGCACCTGACAAGGATCGAACTCCGATATTCCCGTATTTAGCAGCGAAAGCACCGCCTTAGACCATGCGGCCACTGATGCGGGTAATACAGGTTATAAGCGTGGCGGGGGTTGTTATCCATTACTTCAGGAGCAATGTAATCACCCTAATCAGCTCTTTATAAGTCATAGGAGTCTTGGAGACACCCTTCGGTCCTAAACGTATTTTGGCCACGTGACTTCGTGCGCATGGTAAGATCTTATTGGGAAAAACCTTTTATAACAGACAAACATACAGTAAAACCTTGGATTGCGAGCATAATTCGTTTCGTAAACGTGTTCGTAATACAAAGCACTCGTATATCAAAGTGAATTTCCCCCATAAGAAATAATGGAAACTTGAATGATTCGTCCCACAACTCAAAAATATTTAATCTAAAAATGATTAATACCTTTTTTTATTTTCGTTATTTAAATGTAACTGTACTGTAATCAAATTTATTAATTAAATTTAATGGTGGCTGGTGTGAGGTGGACGAGAGAGATGAGAGGAGGAGGTGTGTTATTGTTTAGGACGACTTTCACTGTCACTAACGGAATCACTGCTATATGTTGGATCACTGGAATATTTTTCTTTTTGTGCGACTTTAACAAAGAACCTATCTAACGACACTGCTTGGCAGACAAAGCGTAACCATAGTACTACTCGTATTGCAAGATATCGCTCGTTTATCAAGTTAAAATTTATTGAAAATTTTTTACTCGTCTTACAAAACACTCGCAATCCAAGGTTTTACTGTATTTAGTTACGGTCAACATTGATAGCATTGTTTAGTATTGCTGTTATTTTATAAGTATTGATAATATCTAACAGAAGTGACATGACTTGACGTAGATCTAGACTGTAATTGGACTGTGTCTTGTTCCAGGACGCCGATGGTCCGCCACTGGAAGCTGTCTCACCACGAGAACTTCTCGCGCATGCGCCTAAAACTGTGCCCCAGCCTGACTTTCAGTCAACACACGGACGCGAGTAACCTGCGTGATAACACAGGTAGGAATGTAGGACCATCAGTCACAAGGCGCTAAATATCGGGAGGACCGGGGATCTAAAGGCAATTAGGAGCGTTCTAAACTTCTAGAGGCATTTAAATGTTAACAAATGTCTGGAGATGGACCACTCCAGAAGCCTCCAGAGGACTTGGAAAGCTGGAACTTTGCACACTTAAAGTGCAGACCACGGGACAGAACCTAGTGGAGCCGGATTTTAGATTAGTTGTGTTTTTTCTGAGGGAAATTTACTGAGGGGCAAAAAGGGATGGAGTCGATTTTTCTCAAATTACGCTCTAGTGATTTTGATTAAGATTTGTATTTAGACATTGTTTAACATTACAAACAAAACTGCAATTTTCATTTTCACACTAAAATGAATTTTAGGGTACTTTACATAGGCAGAAATTACCAATTTTGATCCTATCTCCGTAACTATTTGAGATATGAAATAACTTGTAGTTGTAAAGTTGTATTATTAAATATAAAAATCTTTTATTTGACATATATTTTTATCAAACTAATAATTTCCGAGCTATAAGCAAATATATATATATATATATATATATATTATTTGAGGTACTTTGAAAAGGGTGAATTAATTGTAATACTTTTTGCTGGACATAGATGTTCCTCTTTTCTCAATGTTTCTGTAAAAGTGTATATTATTTCATTTCTGCTCTTTGGTAGAATGTGATACTCTATTTTTCCATCACGTTTCTGTCAAACCTTCTATTCGTTTCACAAATTTGAAGAGTTTTAAGTAAATGTGTCAATCTTTTAGATAAAGGCGAGAGAAATTCTGTGCGGTTCACCATACTATTTTTTTAAGAAAAAAAAACACTTCAAACTACGAGTTTCTCATTCGAGTGGTTTTGATAAATCCCTTTTTTCAACCCACTTTTATTTAAAAAATTCATATCTTAAAGTGAGTTAGTGATTTGCGTGTTTCAGCCTATACTAAATAATATATTATGTTGCATTTGAATTGTCGCTGATAAGTTCATATACTAGTTTTTAGTACGTTCTCGAGTACTAACTAACATCTGGTGGCGAGTTCAGAGTTCAACACCCTTTAAAAACACTTTCATTTGGAATCATTTGTTCAATGTCTCACAACTGCAGCTAAAACACGATAACTATGCTTGAATTTTATTTTAAAATTTGAGTGGCCACTTGATATATTATGTATAGTTTGTGATGACATTTAAAAAAAATCAGTCATCAATAAATCACCGTAAAATATATTTATTTTTTGCAAAACGATACATACATTCTTATTTATCAAGGATAACGCTGTACAGATAGCAATTTTAAACAAAACCATTAAAGCCATTTTTGAAATAATGTAATTTTCAAAAATCACTTATCAGTAAACTACACTTAATTTTTGGTATGTATTTTAAGTTCAGGATGTCTCTCTCTAGACTTTGGTGCCCGTGATACAGTCAATAAGTAATAATAAATGGTATGGTACACCGTATGGACCTTATTTCTCTCGTTTATCGTAAAATAGAGACATTTAATAAAAACTAGTAAGATTTGTGAAGCAAAATAATTTACACTGTTGCAGAAACAGAGAAACTAGGGACATTATCTGTCCACCAAAAATCATAACAATTAATTTTATATTTCACTGACCAAAATAAAACAGTTTTTCTAATAGTCCTACATCTTGACAATTTACCCTTGTTGCCATTTTGTTTGTAATAAAACAGTGCCTGGTTACTAAATTTAATCAAAATTGCTAGAATGGATTTTTAGGAAATCTAGTTGATCTCTTTTTATCCTTTCAGTAATCTTCCCTTAATTTTAGGGTTAGATATCTAATTCCAAAAACTTTTCCAAGGAACCTTTTTAAAACCGAAATACCAAGTTCTAGCCTTGTAGGTGAAATGGTTTCGGCTCTAGCCAGAGATACAGACACAGAAAACCACCATGAAACGTTGACATTTATCAAAATCCTGAGTTCAGTTTTATTTTTACGATCACAATACTACTCTCTCCGATGTTCGAGAGAAGGTAGACATTTAACAATAGTCCAGATTAGCGAGTGTTTACTGAATGTTCCCTGTACAGTTCATGGCTGCTTGCTCTAGTTCAGCAAAATGAACGGGAATACAATACTTCCAAAGCTGATCAACTGGAATGTGATAATTAATTAAAATGTTGTAGTTGTGTTAAACTTGTCCAACACGAAACTTATGTTTTGTTGTTGTTTTGTAATCTAGCAAACACATTTTACAGCATGACTTTTCTATGTTTTGTAGTTTTCAAATAAACAGTAATTTTGTATTCATCATGTTAAATGTTCATTTTAAAGATTTAGGGAATTGAGTTGTTTTTAGGTAAAATGACCTAAAAATAATTAATCTCCTTTCTTTTTACCTTTTATTATAAGTTTAATTTGTGCAAAAATTACACTTTTTCTTGTGTTGGTAATGATGTAGTTTTTCACCACAGTTTTTATTCTTCCTGAACTGTATTTCTCTGTCTGTGGCTTATCCCATCTTTATTGTTTCTTTCTTATTTGTCTGTCAATGCAGCCTACACGAAAAGAAACAGCGTGGGTATGTATCTCTTAGCCACTTGACTACCCTCATTCAACACCCTTAAAACAACTCTTTACAGATGGACTTGTTACAACTTTTTGTTAGTGAATTGTGCTAGAGAAATGTCTCTAAACCCTTTTTTTTTTACCGAGATGGAACCCTTAGCGGCATCATCTATATTTCTCGGCTCTCTTTGAAAAGTAACGTCCCCATATCCACTATAAGTTATATTAGTTAAGGAAACCTTAAAAAGAAGAATCACTTCAAATAAAATAAAAAAACTCTTTTGTCATTAAAAGTTGGCGGTACTTAATATCGACAAAAACAGGAATAATTTCTGGACCAAGTCAACTTTATTGCTTGTCCAATTTACAGGCCTTGTAAAGAGCAGCGAAATTTAAAATATTTGTTATTTTTATGAGAATCTACATTTCAAGAACTTTTTTTTTGGGACCTCGATCACTTTTTTATAACATCCGTAACCCTGTATTAACAGCATTCATTCATTCACCGAATAGATTAAATTGTATGAAGATTGCGTCTTCGATATTAATACGATAATTCTCCAAGTAAAGAGTTTTACTTGAAAAAGGGGGGGGAGGAATTAATATCGTTTTGGCATAGCTCGAGAAATCGATTTTGAAAGCAACAGTCGATTTTTTAAATTATGGCATCACTTTTATATATTTTTAGAAATTTGATATTTTCGAGTAAACACTAGGCTTTAAATTTGTTTGGAAAAAAAAAATATTAAAAAAATAGGACTCTGGAAATTATTTATAAAATGAATCGCTTCACGTTTCAAACAAATGGATATTTTCGTGATTGTACATAATTATGTATTAAAAGGACTAACAAATTATTTAAAACATGAAAATATGAGCTCCAATCCCAAAACCAAAATATATTTTTTTAAATATATATTACTGTTATCATGAGAGCATGAACATTGCCTGTTATGTTAATGTCATCCCTGATGATTACCGACACTCGTGTTGTCCCCAGGTTGGCTGAGCCGCATGCAGTCAGAGGAGATCCCGCTCTCCTTCAACCTGGCCTCGGCCGTGGTCCGTGGGGAGACAGAGGAGGATAACAGCCTGGAGGAGGAGCTGAGACTGGTCTCAGAGGCAGAGTGAGTCCACCTCAATAGAGAGGGATAGAGAGAGATATCAGTAGTTTACCTCTCTAGAAATAGATAGAGAGATCTCAGTAGTGTACCTCTCTAGAAATAGATAGAGAGATCTCAGTAGTGTACCTCTCTAGAGAGAGATAGAGAGATCTCAGTAGTGCACCTCTCTAGAGAGAGATAGAGATATGTCAGTAGTTTACCTCTCTAGAGAGGGATAGAGATATGTCAGTAGTTTACCTCTCTAGAGGGAGGTAGAGATATGTCAGTAGTTTACCTCTCCAGAGAGAGATAGAGAATTGTCAGTAGTGTACCTCTCTAGAGAGAGACAGATAGATCTCAGTAATGTCCATTGAACTGTCCTAGGAACGAGGGTCCAGAGAACTCGGGCAAAGAGAAGCTCATACTCTCCCAGGAGTGCGAACTGGTGACCCTCATGTCAGTAGTCAAAGGCCGGCTGGACCTCACCACCAGCCACGTGTACTTCTACGACCTGAGCCAGCTGAAGGATGATGTGGAGCGACAGGATTTCAAGGTCATTGGCTAAAATAAGGCAGTAATTAGAACAGTGGCTTGGACAGTCATGAGATGACCTTGCTATCCTCATGAGTGTTCGGGGGGATTGAACCAAGGACCACAGGATGTAGCCAGGACAATAAACACATTTTTTCACTCCACATTAGATATTGTACCAGGCTAATAACACAGATGATATGATAATTGAATTAATTATATGGATATGGTAAGATTGGGATTCGACACCCGGTCGGTTGTACTAAGTGTGATTTTCCCTAAATGGTTTCCCCCTCCCTCCCCGCGTAAATACGGATACTCGTCCTCTAAATTCAACCTTCCTGGTCCTTCACCATTAGTGTAATTAGTGCTTATGCATGCAACCTGAAAGGGTAGTAAGACACGGTGCTAAAATATTTATATACATGTATTATGTAAATGAGTTAACTTGATCATTTATACATCATGAATAAAACACTCCACTTGGTGCATTTTATTCGAAATTCGTCTTCCTCACCCTGTACCTTAAGTTATGTAGTTTTAAGCTGTTGATGACCAGGTCTGAAACTTAGAGCTGAATGCCCAACTGAGCTCTAAAACCACCTCAAGTCCTGACCTTAGTACCGGAGATAGTAACAGGACAAATACACACAACATTTGGGGCTCTAAGCAAGATCCTATCGGCTGCTGACGATCATGACAGATGACAGTGGTGAGAGCCCACTGATGTGTGTTGCTACTGACGATCATGACAGATGACAGTATTGAGAGCACACTGATGTCTGTTGCTACTGACGATCATGACAGGTGACAGTATTGAGAGCACAATGATGTATGTTGCAGTGGGCCTTGTCTCAACTAAGAGAGGTACACCTGCGTCGATACAACCTCAGAAGAAGCGCCCTTGAGTTCTTCCTAACTGACCAAACCAACTATTTCCTCAATTTCTCCACCAAGGTGAGATACTTTGCTATTAGTGATGCGGTATTGATACTTTTCTCATTTCCACAATCAATATTATACTCATATCAAAAGAAAAGTATCAATGACTGAAGATAAAACTATCAAAAGAATAATCAGGAATTGTCATCAAGTAAAATACATTAGTTTGTTTTTTTAATGTTCCTTAGTTGATATGCAGCTAGGAACGTAGTGAGATTACCTTTGTATTAATTACCCACCCTTTAATTTTGCAATATGAGCAGGGCTGCCCACAGGGGAGGGCATATGGGGCAGCTTTTTCCAAAATCTCGCTTCTCAGGGACCTTGATAACCCTAATGTCTCATTGTTACTTATTCTCCTGACTCTTCTGTTTGGATTCATTAAGCATTATAGCGATAGTATAGAAACTTTTATATTTTTATGGTGTAGGCCTACTGAAAGATATCGAGCTCACCTTTTGTTTGTTTCCACTATGGTGCAGCTATAAGACAGAGCCATAGTGGAACATATCAAGGTAAGACTATGAACTTTGGAGTGCACATAGTTTAATTATTATGTTCGTAAAATATAATAAAGTACATACATTAAGTTAATTAATTTGTGTGAAACCTGTGGGAAGTCCAGAATATTATTATTGTGTGGGTTTGGTGATAAACCAAGTAGATCTCACCCCTTGCCAAGATCGTCGAGCCAATGTCTTGAGATACCGTGCTATCGCTGACAGATCAATATATGTACTCAACGATCAAAAACTATAGTTGTAAAATAATATTTGGTGACTGTGAACAACCATTTACAAGTATGTGAGTTAGGTTGATCTCGCTGCCTTGTTTGATTGCAATAAATACTTAATGGTTGCGTTTGTCCAAAGACCAGGAACAAGGTGTTCACGCGCATCCTGAGTCTACGTCCCCCCAGCTTGTACCAGTACGGTAGCCGCTCTCCGGCCGACCTGCTGCGTTCCTCGGGGCTAACCCAAAAGTGGGTCAACAGGGAGATATCCAACTTTGACTACCTCATGCAGGTACACTACTGCCACCAGACACGTAATTACATGATCAAAGGTTTTACTTATCAATAAACCTGCTTCGATGCTTGAACTGTCTTAACGCGTCACTCTCACAATAGACTGGACTGTCGATGACAGGGAGGTCAAGGTTTGAAACCCTGTCGGGTGTACTGGGGAGATCCCCCCCCCCCATGTAGTTTCCTACTCTTCCTCCTCATATGTAAGCACATTTCTTCATTTCTACCTTATCCATCCCTACTCCATAAGCGTAATAATTTTTTTCATTTAATATAAATGCATACAACTCAAAAATCTAGTAAGATGCAGTGAAAAACCCTGATCAAAATTGTCAATCTAGTTAATAATTAATGCTTGACCTGAGAATCTAACCCAAAATCCTTGGCTAGGAACACAAATGCTCTAACCACTTATATATATCCTGGATCTTTAATATTTTTACAAACCATTCATACAAAAATTCTCCTCTGGCAACAAAAGATTCAACAGTTGCCATTGCTTTGATGGCAGATAGTATCTTCAACCAGATATAGCTCCACAGCACATGTCCACATGTGTGACCTTGAAGTAAAGAGAGAATTCTGAATGGACACACGAATAACTTCAGTGGTAGAGAGTCGAGTTTAATCTCATATACTAGTTATCATTTTCCAAGTTTTTCTGACAAACAACAAAGTAATGAGTCGCCACCTTAATAACCTGATGTTCTCTTGATATCTCTTCACTTATAATAACCTGATGTTCTCTTGATATCTCTTCACTTCTAATAACCTAATGTTCTCCTGATACCTCTTCACCTCTAATAACCTGATGTTCTCCTAATACCTCTCCACTTGTATTGCTAGCACCACCTATAATAACCTGATGTTCTCTTGATATCTCTTCACTTATAATAACCTGATGTTCTCTTGATATCTCTTCACTTCTAATAACCTAATGTTCTCCTGATACCTCTTCACCTCTAATAACCTTATGTTCTCCTAATACCTCTCCACTTGTATTGCTAGCACCACCTATAATAACCTGATGTTCTCTTGATATCTGTTCACTTGTACTACAAGCACTCCATCTCTAATAAGTAATAACCTGATGTTCTCCTGATATCTCTTAACTTGTATTTTTATCACTCCACCTCTAATATATTGATGTTCTCCTGATATCTCTTCACTTGTATTACTAACACTCCACCTTTAATAACCTAATATTCTCCTGATATACCTTCACTTGTATTGCTAATTCTCCACCTCTAATAACCTGATGTTCTCCTGATACCTCTACACTTATATTGCTAACACTCTACCTCTAATAACCCGATGTTCTCTTGATACCTCTACACCTGTATTGCTGTTCAAGCCACACACTGATGTTTGAATTTGTCATATATGTCCCAGTTGAACACCCTAGCAGGACGCACGTACAACGACCTTTCCCAGTACCCTGTGTTTCCATGGGTCCTGGCCGACTACACCTCTCAGGAACTGGACCTCAACAACCCGGCTTCCTTCAGAGATCTCTCCCGACCTGTCGGGGTCGTCAACCCCAAGAATATACCCGAGGTCAAGGCCAAGTTTGACAGTTTTGAGGATCCCTCAGGTGAGTCATCTGTTTTCTGGAGTTTTGTCACTTTTTAAGTTATGATGTAAAGAAGTGTAAGTTTTTTTTTTACATTTTCCATAGTAAGATACTTTTTTAGACCAAAATAAATATATTACAGCAAGGTCCCCTTTCCGCTGATTCAGTATTTGTGGTTTCAGCTATTCACAGTTTGCCGCTGCTCAATTTTATTTATTTTAATTAAAGAAAAAAATTTGCTTATAAGTTTCAAACCGCGCGCTAAGCAATAGATTAAAATACTTACAAATTAATTTTAAATATTTTTGAATGTAGATATAACATAGAGTACTCCTTAATTTAATTCACTACATTTAAAATAATCACTCCTATATTTAAGTTAATTATATAAGTACATTACTCGACTCATCATCATCAGTGATCGCCACAACAATAAGAATGGAGAATAGTAAGTACACTGTAATGTACAGTACACATTATTACTTTATATAAAATGTTGTTAATGGCTTACTGTGAAGAATTTATCAATTAAACTTTACCGTATTTATGTATGTTATACGAATGCCACGTTACATAATAGTTCGGTACTATCCGCCGTTTCACGTAAACACGGTAGATCTAGGAACGTATTACCTGCAGAAATAGGGGGCACTACTGTATATTGGTCCAATAGATAAGTTTGGTTTAGTTTTCTACGCTTGATAATATCGACAGGTGTTGAATATCTGTCATGGACTTAGAACAGGACTTTTTAAATAAAGAGAAAAAGCCCCGTTCAATTCCCAGGATGCTCATGACAAATATTCAACGACTGTTGATATTACCAAGTGTAGAAAACTAAACTAAACAGATCTACTGGAGCAATATTTTATTTACTCTGGCCAAAAAAGTATTTTATTATAAAAACTGTAAAAATATCGAACTTAAAACGTGTCCTTTACACCCCACCTTAATATAATTCCTAAATCAAGTTTCTGACCGATGTATCGACCTTTCGAAGAAAGGGGAATCTCTCACTAAATAACTACAAATTACGGCAACAATATTTTATAATGGATTAAATAACCAATCTATTATATTTGTTAGTTACGGTTTTAGCCACATCTAAATATCACATTATTTAAATTGGAAAATGATACCTGGACATGGGAATCAAACTGTGGACCTTTGGCTTCACACACCAATGCTCTAACCACTGAACTATATCCCGGAGTCGTCTCGGACCCAGAGTCATTCTCCACTCACAAATCATAATGGTTTACCTGCAGACATTTTATATTTGTTTCTGTCAAACAAAGATAAGAAGGATTGTCTTTACTTGTTGATCATCCAAATTTAGCGTTCTTGGAGAAAACATAGGCAGGAGGGGGGTAGAGTAATGTGTAGATATGTACACACTTCATTATTAATAATTAAAGGTTTCCTCTTCCCTGATTATTTTGCTACCATTCTGGTCCAAGTCCCATGTCTCGGATTTTCAACGTATGTGTCCCCCTAGGTACCATCGCCAAGTTCCACTACGGCACCCACTACTCCAACTCGGCTGGGGTGCTGCACTATTTGGTGAGGGTGGAGCCATTCACTTCGCTGCACGTCGAGCTCCAGAGCGGGAGGTAGGTTGCATCGCATGGCTCTCGTCAAGGAGTAGACAATATCTAATTTAATTAAAACAGTGTTGCCTGATGAGTTTCCAGTTATTTATCCCTTTTGGGGGTCATGTCCTTGTAAGTGTCTTTGTCAGTAGAACTTGTCAGCCCTCCAAATGATTAATAAATATTTAATGAAGCTAAACCCTGAAGAAATCATGATCATCAATTGTTTCCAGTCTGTGGCCGGGTCAGTTGAGTAAAATGCATCCATCTTCCTCTTTCCTTCTACCATTCCTGCTGCTTTTATCACTTCCATTCTTCTCCTCTCACTTGCATACTTTCTGTTATCTGCTCTTCCCATCTCTTTCTTGGTCTTCATGCAATCTTTTTCCTACATATTTCATCTCCATCACTCTCTTTGTTGTCCTCTCCTTTTCCATCCTCATTACATGCCCATACCATCTCACTCTTGCTTCCTCTATTATCTTATGTACTCCAACATCCTCATTACATGCCCATACCATCTCACTCTTGCTTCCTCTATTATCTTATGTACTCCTTGTAACCCCACTCTTTCTCGGATAACTTCATTCCTAATCCTTTTCCTTCTCGTGACAGCTAACTTGCTCCTCACAAACTTCATTCTCATGGCCTCCACTTTCAGAGGAAAGAAATATTGATAACAGTCTATGGAATCTTGTCAATATCCACCTTAAATTGTTTAACAAACACACTACCATAAAAAACTATTAATAAAACTATTCATACGTGTAGAGGGGGAAAGACATGTGTATCGTCGAGTATGTGGTGTGTGTGTTTTGTCCAGGTTCGATGTTGCGGACAGACAGTTCCACTCCATCCCCCAGACATGGAAACTGCTCATGGATAACCCAAACGACGTCAAGGAACTCATTCCCGAGTTCTTCTACTTCCCCGAGTTCCTCAAGAACTTGAACAAGTGAGTTTATCAAATGTGCCCAGAGATGGCTCTGTCTGTTACCAATGTTTATTTCCACCCTCAAGTATATTGTCAAACCTGTACAATCATATCTTGTACAAGCGGTAGCAAAAAGCTGACTCTGAGTGAATCATTGCTAGTTTTAGGAGCTGATGAATCCACACGTCCCTCACAGACTTTGCCTTAAATTATGAGTGAGGAACTACCCTGAGCACAGGGTGATCCCTGGATATCTCAGTGGTAGAACGTTGACGCTCAAAACCAAAGAACCCGATGTTAACTGTAATAAGTTCCAAAAGCAGGTCCTTGACGTGAAACAACCTTATGTCCATCGGGAGGTCAAGTTTAAAATAAAAATCTTATTTGTGATTAAAAAAATTACTGTAGAAACACTAAAAAATACCAATTAAAACAATAATATATTTAGGCACTATAGTTACAGACTTTATAATTAGTTTTTGCATTATCTATTTCTACCACCACATCTTACTACAGTACCCATTTGGGCTATACGCTTATGTACTAATTACGCTAATAGTTTTAGAGATTAGGAAGGTTATATTTAGAGGAGCTGTACACGCATTTGCTTGGAGGAAGAGTGGTAAACCATTTTGGAAAACCTACACCCAATCAAGATTTGAGCCTTGATCTCCTCATCATTTCCAGTCTAATCTACTGCGAGAGTAGCGCGTTAGACCATGCGGCCACCAAAATGGGTTATTTTTCACATATTTTCATGGAAGATCCCTTGAAGAACCACAAGGTGGTTCCTTAACCACAGGGCTAGTGGCTATGAACTAGAACAATCTTGCTCTGGAGTTTACCAAGATAAAAACACAATTTATGGAATCGTTACCTCCTTTAAATCATGAAAATAAGGATTGAAAAAAAAGTTTTTCCCCCTTGGTTTGTCAGAGATTCACAGACTAATTCAATTCAAACTCTTCTGCTATTTTAAATAGGTTTATTTTATAACTATTCTTCTATGTTCAAAAGAGTTTAACTGTTCAGTAATAAATAAGCTACATTTAACTGTAAAATGACTGACACTAGAGTTTATTTATTGAAAATCAACACAAGAGTGAGAATTTTATTTTCACTTAAATTAAATATAGTTGAAAATTACATTTGAACACGGGATCAAACTCGGGATCTTTGGCTTCGAGTGACAACTTTCTACCGCTGAGCTACCCAGGAATCTCCCTGTGCTCAGGGTAATTCTTCATTTGTATGGAATTTACAAATACTATACTGTATGAGAGTAGTCGGTAATGCTCTGTTTCTGTGGTCAGGTTCGACCTTGGTCTCCTCCAAGGTACCAAGGAGCGTGTTAATGACGTGGTTCTACCCCCCTGGGCCGGTAGTGCCGAGGACTTCATTTACAAGCACAGGAAGGCCCTGGTCAGTAAACATCCTCATTCTTCATCGTGTCGACTTGTTTCTTGGAAAGGAGTCAAAATTAATCCAAGTCTACCTGTTTTTACAAATGACCCCCCCCTCCCCCCGGCTTTGACAACTACAAAGCTCTAAGTCATTCTCTACTGTTGTGTAAACCACAAATTATATTCTTGTAAGACCAATCTATCGGTATTGAACTACATGTTGTGATTAGTAACTTGATTTACCGGCTTAGGCCCAAATATGGTAAACATTTCTGCATCATAAAACATTTTAAAATATGTGTTTAAGCTTCTACTTGGATTTGGGCATATCTCATATATTAGATTAAAAATGGAGAAGACTTTGCACACCGCTGCTTTTTTTTTATTGATATTGATTGATTTGATTGCTATACTCGACTTTAGTTTTATGTCTACTATTATTAAAGTTCTTTTTATTATATTTAGAAGAAATATTACAAAATGAACCTTATAAATCTAAACGAGGTATTCCTTATATAGATAATATGCAAGTCCACCATTGTGTGTTAGTATTAATTTATTTATTTATTTAACTTGCACTTTTCACATAGTCCAAAGCCTATAATCTAACTTAACCTAGGACAACAACACCCAACTTTAGCACCATTATAATTGGACCAATACTAAATACATTATTTTACTCAGCACTTGGGACTTTCCTTATAGTGATCTCCAAATAAAATCATGCCTCACATTTTCTCAAGATTCCATTTACCCTGACCTGGGATTGAACTATAGTGCTAGAAAAGTTTGGTCAGTGTTTGAAGCTGGATGGCCTTGACCATAGTCACTGGCTGCTATTTTGTCTTGTCTGTGGACTAGATAGTCCTAGTTTAGCACCGAGGTATGTGTGTTGGTCCGTTATGTCCCCCTGTATGGTGCTGTGTTTCTACCCCAGGAAAGCGAGTTTGTGTCGGCCCACCTGCACGAGTGGATCGATCTCATATTCGGCTTCAAACAGAAAGGACCGAAGGCTGTGGAGGCTCTGAACGTATTTTACTACTGCAGGTCAGAGTTTGACAGAACTGTCAAATATAAATACATCCACACTCACACACTCAATGACAGTGCATCCACAGAAACTAACTGGTACAGAATGTTCTCTATATGAGATAATTGAAAATAGTTAATTTTATAATTATTTTTTCAAGGTCATTCTTAGTTTTTTTTTCCTTTGTGTTTACCTATGTTCATTGTTTTGTTAACACGTTCAGTGACAGTCCTACTGTCAGTAACTTAACATTTCTGGTTATAACCAAGCCTTGAACTTCCAAGTAGTGACCTATATTTACCATTAAAGATGTTCGCTGTTGTTTGTACGTTTATTCCAACTGTATATAAATGTCGGTGTTTGAATCATAGTTACGAGGGCGCTGTAGACCTGGATGCCATCACCAACCCGGTGGAGCGCGAGGCGGTGGAGGGGATGATCAACAACTTTGGTCAGACGCCCAGTCAGCTATTGAGGGAGCCTCACCCTCAGCGCCTGTCCTTGGACGACTTCACTGCCAAGATGTTGAGACTCGAACTAAGACGAACATGCGGCCCTTCCATGTCGAGGTCAGTCGAGGGGGGGAGTTCTTCCATACCTGCACTCGGTTTATAAAGTCGGGAGAGGGAATAAACAAACAAATGCACGTTAAAATTTAGTTGCTTTTTTTTTATTTTAAATGTGAAATTTTGGACTCGTACGCCCTTGGTACATCTTTTCCTTGTATTTTACATTTAATGTTTATTTGATCCACCTGTTAAGTGCCATTTTTTAGGGATGTATTGAGGGGTGTTTTGAAGGTTCACCCACTCCACAAAAATATTATTAATAACGTATCACCCGCTTCGGTGGCCACATGGTTTAAGGCACTACCCTCACAGTAGACTATTCTGCCGATGACGAGGAGATCGAGGTTTTAATCTCTGTTGGGTGAACATATGGGGTTTTTTCCCTAAATGGTTTTCCATTCTCTCTCCACGCAAATGTTGATACACATCCTCTAAATCCAACCTTCCTAATGTCTGAAACCATTAGCTTAATTAGTACATAAGCGTATAACCCGAACGAATAGTAAGACGTGGTGCTGAGAAAGCTTCCACATTTTTGTACCCCTCAATGCCTAGGCTGGTAACTAATTGTAGTCTTATAAAATTAATAACATCCTGAAATCCTTCCCTCACGCCAGGGGAGGTAAACATACCACAGTTTGGGTAACCCTGGTATAGTCTTATCTTGGCTAAGCGAGTGTTTGTGTCCCCAGGTGTGTAGCGAGAAGGACCCGCTGGTGTTCCTGAGTGCTCCGCGCTCTCCCCCGCGCAGTTTCCTACAGACAGGGATGGCCGACACTCTCCTCAGTGTCTCCAAGGGGGGAGTGGTGGGTGCCCATTCCTGGCAACCCTACGACCGCCACTCCAACAGGGGCTTCACCCTGGACGTTGACCCCACCCTCAACAACACAAAGTAAGATTAACACTGTGCGACCTGATATGGTGGCCGCATGGTCTAAGGTGTCACTCTAGTGTTGTACTGGCCTACTGAAGATGGGGAGTAATCCCGGTCAGGTCTACTGAGAATGAAGAGGATTGTGAATGTGTTCCCAGGACAAGGCGGAAGCTGACTGGGCCCTTCCACCCCAGCCTGCCTCTCAACAGTCACTTGTTTGTGGTGTCCCACGACGCCAAGTTCCTGTTTAGTGGCGGATATTGGGATAGTAGCCTCAGAGTATTCAGTCTCGCCAAGAACAAGACGATCGCCTCCGTCAGGAGACACTTTGGTCAGTCCCTTTCTCCACAATCTCCTGTTGGACTGGACTGCAAGGGACAGGGAGATCGGGGTTCAATCCCAGTCAGTGTCTACTGTGGGTGTTTATTTACTAAATGGCCCGCTTCAGTGGCATCATAGTCTAAGGCGTCACTCTCGCAATAGATTGGACTGCTGAAGACAGGGAGATCGTGGTTCAATCTCGGTTTGGTCTACTATGGGTGTTTATTTACTAAATTACCCGATTCGATGGTCATATGGTCTAAGCTGTCACTCTCACAATAAACTGGACTGCTGAATATAGGGAGATTGGGGTTTGATCCCGGTCGGGTCTACAGTGTGTGGTTTTCCCTAAATGGTTTCCCACGCTCCCTCTACACAAATGCGGATACACTTCTTTTAAATTCACTCTTCCTAATCTCTAACATGTTAATGTAATTAGTATGTAGGCATACAACCTGAACAAGTACTGAGATGAAATGCTAAAAGAAACTGTTCCTGTGATTGTTGGCAGACCTGGTAACGTGCGTGGCACTAGACCATTGCGGCTCCTACTTGGTGACAGGGTCCCGGGATTCCACCTGCGTGGTTTGGGATGTGAGTCTGCTCGGGTCTGGCAGCAGCTCCTCCCCAGGACATGCCTCTCCTCGACCCACCGTCACACTGTACGGACACGATCGGCCCGTCACCTGCGTGGGCGTCATGACGGAGCTGGACATGGTAGTGTCTGGGGCCCAGGTATGTCACTGTAAGACACTGGAGGGTGAGCGTAGATAAGAGTTGTTTTTATTTCATATTCTCTTTAATTACATCCACGGACCGCTTTCTCATGAGGGCCCCTGAGGTGGTTGGTGTGTGTGGATTGTAAACCCGTTAGTGGATTTAGTGGATTTAGTGGATGTTGTTATGGTACGTCTAGATTATGAACAGAAAAAAAAGTTAATAAATTTTCCAAACGGTTGTAATTAATAAACATTGATAGGAGGATAAAAGGGCAAAGCCTACAGTAACCAAGAAAATGCAGGTCTTAAAGTTGACAATTAAAACACAATAAAATCCGGGACATAAATTCCATCCCTTGCTTCCTCTACTATCTCATGTACTCCATCCCTTGCTTCCTCTACTATCTCATGTACCCCATCCCTTGCTTCCTCTACTATCTCATGTACCCCATCCCTTGCTTCCTCTATTATCTCATGTACTCCCTGTACACCATCTCCTGCCTGGATAACCTCATTCCTAAGGCCTCCAACTTCCTGGTTAATTATACGGTTTGTAAACTAACCTATCAACATCTAAAGCACAACTTAGACATCATCATCGCAACTACTGCTCTCACTGGTTGGTTTTCTCTTCAGGATGGGACGGTGAATATCCACACCATTCAGGAGGGCCAATACATAAGAACGTTGGAGCCCATTGGTTGCCAAGGGATCGACGCAGAGATCACATTCCTAGCCCTTTCTTCTCAAGGGCAAATTGCCTTCGCTGCCAATAACAAGGTAACATGTAAAGACAATCGCGGAGTCCTGTATTTTAATAAGTTAGGAGTATTAAAGAAAATAGTAATAAAAGTAATGTAATTTTTTAGTACTACACTGAAGTGTCTTACAACCTGTTCAGGTATTACAAGAGTGACTTCTCAAACCATTCGACTACCAAAACGTGTTATGGATATTACTGTGGAGATTTATAAGTGTATTATCCTCTTCATATTTATATGTGACTTTTAAACATATTTATCTATTTTATCTTTTAAAAATTAAATAAGTTTTTGATTGGAAAGACCGCTTCAGTGATCCAGTGGTCATAGTACCTGGCTACAAAGATAGGGGTCCCAAGTTGTATCCCTGATGCGTCCAGAGTTTTCTTTTAAGCAGTGGGTCTAAAACGGGGTCGAACTCGGACAAATGAGGACAAATGAGGATCTACTTAAATAAATAAGTAGCGTCCTCGGTCTAAAAAACAGAGATTAACAGCCAGTGTGTTCGCTATGCTGACCACATGACACTATCTTCACCAACAGATGACTGCTGTTCAGTTGGTATTGTTCGCTTTCAGGCTAACACAATGGAGTTTTTATTTCAAGTGTAAAAATAAATAGATTTCTGAAAATACTCTTTATTAATAAATAGACCTGCTGCAGCCCAAAGTGCTTGATCTCTGCCGTTGGTTAAACCTCGACTGTAAACTTCACGTATGGACAGACAGAATACCAGTGGTCCAATATAAGTTCTTTATTCAGACGATAGGTCTCAGGTCGTACCACTAATATACTGTCCCAGGGGCTGACTGCTCAGTATTTTCTGGGGTACACATTTGTAGAACCTGTTTAATTTAGTGTCAGTGGTAGAGTATAAATGACCTTTGTTCGATCCTAGTTAGTGTCATAATTAGGGCTAGGATTTTTATGCCCTAAAATCTGCTAGAAAATGCTTTATAAAAAATGCATTTATGACCCAAAAAACAAAAAAATATGCCCTTTAAAACGAAAAATTTACCGATAAAATTTACATTTTTTTTCCTTTAAAAATTAATCAAGAAAAAAGTGGGTGCATGAAACAAAACAAAAATAATCTAAAAAATATAATTTAGTTGACTGACTGTTTCTGTGTAAACGAAAATTATTTCTTTTACTAACTTTACCTATAAAACCAAAACAAAGAATAACCAAGAAAAACCACTTAATTTTTTTACAGTTTCTGTGGCAAACTAAAAATGTATTACATTTTAGAAAACATTCTAAAATAATAGTTAAGTAAGGAGTGGTTATAGTGTAAGTTAATACTTGGATAAGTTGATCTGGAAAATTATAAAATTAATTTATAAATTAATCAGTTAATAAAGTGATGTATGACGTGAAATTGACAAGCACTAAAATGTACGATTTTAATAAAATGTTCATCGAGAAACATAGTGTATGATATGAACAATTATATAAAACTACAATTCATCATCAACTAAAAATATATTGCTCAAACGAGTTGATGAATAGTCTTAAAACATAAGTTGACACATTAAAATATTAAATACAAAAAATATATAATATACAATATAACGTTATATGAACAATGTTCTCAGATCAAGATTTGTTTCGAAATTAAAGAATAAAAATTAAGTTAACATCTGCTACTGATTAGAAAATTAGTTGAAGTATTTATGTAATGTAGAATAATCTGAGTCTTATCTGCGTTTGTGTCCCATTACTCCTTTTTGACATCCAGCACTGGAAAAAATCTGGATTACTTCATTTCGACGTGTTTCGGTACTATGGTATATTATCCATGATTATGGTATTATGATGCATGTACAGATGCTCTAAACACAAGCAATCACATTTTTTTTTCTCAGTTTTGCTTCTGGCTTCAGGTAAAATTATACAAAAATGTCATCTATATTGAAAATACCAAAATATGCAAAAATAATTAATCAAATATAGCAAAAAAATGCCTTAAAAATACTGAAAACCCTGAAACCAAGCCATATCATGTAAAACATGGAAATATGCTAAAATATTTCCTGACATAACTACTTAAATCAGATTAGTTTCTTATGAAATACATTTGTATACACTTAAACAACATTTCAGGTTTGCCAGAAAAAATATTCAAAATCATACAAATCGTAGCCCTAGTCATAATATACTATGGTTTCATTCTACTAAAGGGTTGTGGAGACGAATTTAATATACAAAATAATTCCCAAAGACAAATGAAGTCCACACATTTTCTAACAGTAGTTCTTTGTTGGAAAAAATATTTGATATATCTTGCATATTTACACAGCTTAATATACTAAATCTCTTATCAAAGTGTATTATTGTAAAAATGTGTAAAGTGTTTGGTTGGAAATTGATAAATTACATTACTCTTGCAACATGCCTTTAACTTACTTGAAGTTTTTTTTTCCATGTGAACATTTATCTTAAATGTAATAACAGCGCAAAATGACAAAAATTTAACATAAATATTTATTTTAACTGTCAATATATTAATTGGCAAAACCAAAAAAAAATTAAGCGTTGTTTTCTAAGTTTTGTACACCCTTACATTTTATCAAACCTCGCTATTCTATCCCTGGATGTTTGTGTGACCTTGTGTTTAGAAAGTGCATGTAATTGTGATGAAGTACTGCAGTCAATGTATGCATCTTGCAGATGAGTCACTCTGTACACGTGTTCTCCACCAACGGAGAGAGTTTGGGGTCCAAGTACGTGTCAGGGCGAGTGACGGGGCTGGTGGCGGCTGGAGACTATCTCGTCACCGTGGATGATGCAGGGGATCTCACCATGAGTAGGATACTGGGGTGAGTCTTGCATAGATACAGGGGCAGCTAGGAGCTTGATCAATGTGTTAGAAGCTGATGTGATGTCCACAACATTGCAGTTACAATTCACTATGGATGGCTGTGATTGGCTGATACTTTTCACCAGTTACCACAATAACATTCAACACAATAACATCAACTACAGTAGCCCCATGGCTTTTTTGGTGCTGACTGACAGTTCACAGCTGACTTCTGACAGTCAACAGTTATGTATATTCCTAAATTTTGAATGTCAGAAGTGACAGCTGCTAAACACATATTTTTTTCCATATCATATGGTTCGGCGTAGGGATACATAATTTGGTCCGGTAGCTTTTCAAAGCCATCAGCTGTGAGCTGTGAGCTGACTCTTATTTAGTTTTGTTGTTGTATTTTCTTTAAATTATGATTAAGTGAGCTGCTAGTATCATGTGCATTCCATTTACTCTGAGAAGTAGCAATCTAACCTTTACCATGGCCATATCTTATAAGTTACACCATGGTGGAACCAAGCAAGGTATGCTTTCTACCTTTCGGTGTAAATGGAAGGTACAAGCAATAATATAAACCAGTCATCATACCCAGGATAAAAACCCACCAGGTCAACTTTCCTGCTTGTATTAACTGACAAGGTTTCTAGTAAATCCCAGCAACAGATCAAACTTTATTTTTTTTGTAAATCTCTGGCCAGAAATCTGGTTCCACTTTTTTAAGACATAAATAACTCTTACTATCGTTCCATTCATTTACCAACTAGTGTAAGCTCTACATGGATACACACAAACAACTCAGCGCTCTCGACCATGACATGGCATGTGTGTTTGTTCCAGCCTGCACCCTGTGTACGACGTACCCCTCCATGTGCCAATACAGTCTGTTGTGGTGACAACAGGTAACACACATATCCTGGTTCCTCTGAGAGACGGTAAGGTGGTGGTGCTTGCGGTCGTCAACAGCTAGAAGATTGCACCAATTGGTTCACTGGGCTGGCACACACCGGCTCGGCTCTTTAACAGTTCATTGTAGTGACGACAGTTTAGTAAGTCTAGGAGGCCCCTTAACATTTTAGATGGGGCCCCTTAACATTCATTGTAAAATTTCTCAAAATAAAATTTAAATCGGCATATCCAGACAGAAACTGAAATATATTCTGTAAGTTTTAACTTACATTGGGTTTGTGCTCTATTACCACTTTTATTTGTATTATTATTATTATTATTATTATTATTATTATTATTATTATTATTATTATTATTATTATTATTATTATTATTTGTGTACCATTTCTAAAAGTGATACAAAACAATGTTCCATTTTTGTGTTTTTTGCGTGTCCTTAAGAAATGAATAGGATGAAAAACCCTTACCAGGTGCACACAAAATAAAAGAGTTGGAACATATTCACCTCCCCAAACATTACGCCTGACCCCATTTACCCTAAATATTATATTTGCCCCCTCTCCCAAATGGTATACCTTTCCCTTCTACTCTAAATTTTATTTATTTATTTAAGGTATTTAATGTACACTTTTTGAACTGTCTGATTATATCAGCACACGATCCTACCTTAAACATTATGTACATCCCTCTCCCCCATGTTATGTCTGCCCCCCTAAATGCTATGCATGCCCCCCCAAACATTATGTCGGCCCCCTCCCCTAAATGTTATTCCTGTCCCCCCTCCACCTAAACATTAGTCTCTTTACACCTATACATTATTTTAAAGCTAATTCTGACACAAGATAAGGACTAAAAGACTAAAATCTTTTTTATACAATTTATAGAGTTATTTTATTCCTATTATTTTGCAAAAATAATTTTATTAATAGTTGTACTTTGAATTATTACTGTAATAAATTTGTTGTTATCAAGAGCAAACTTTGTATTTGGTTTGTGTTGAATCATTCCATCATAGAATGTTTATTGTTCTCATGTTCTCAAACAAAATGTTGAACTAGGTCAGTTCAGATTCATCGTACATTTATACCATAGAACATATTATATTTGTTTTATAACTATTTTATTGTGTATTTTGTATTGTGCTTCTTAATTAATATTATTATTATTGTTATGTTAACTAATCAGTAATGTGTTTTGTGTGAAGACTAAATATTTTTCATGTGCAATTTTGTGTTGTTTTGTTTTTGGTTCACACAATTGTGTAAGGGTAGTGGGAACTATTTTCAAAGTAGCTGTGCTGGCATTTATATGACCCAAAGGTGTACGGCAAATACTTTTCAAAATAACTTCATTTCAGCTAACCAGGAATATTAACCTGGCCACTAGAATCGGCAAGTCAGGGCTGCCACGCACCTGTAAAACACAGCGAATTTCCTTTGTCTAGTAAAATAACCAGGAAAACAGGGAATATAACCCACAAAAATTACAAAATACTGGAATATTTCTGAATTTGGGGCATTTTACTGCACGCTTTAAATAGATGAGATCCATGGAAGGCGTGTGAGAGTATCTTTCCGGCAAAATGTGTAGGCTCTTTCTCGTTTGTTCCTAGAAATCCATGGGTTATGTGGCTGATAACCCGCTCCACCTTAAATTAACCCAACACAGAAATTGCAACAAGGAATAGCCGGAGTAGTGAAGCTTCATTATGACCCCATGCTCCAACTCTCGCAAACTGAAAAACTAAAAACGCTGATTCAAACATATATCTTATCTTCCCTCTGGAAGGATAGGTTGCATGAATTTCGCTGTAAGGTCAAATATTCCTCTTCTAAACAACTTCACACAATTCCATCTTACAAAAAATGAAATTTTATTCCTCTAAATTGTTTGTAAAATACACAGAATTTTGAATTATAAATATAAATAGTGGCAACTCTGAGTTGTGATATCCACGGATGATGCCTAATCTGGTCTTGTCCTCCTTAGATGACCTTGTTAATCAAACAGATGCCATCTTTACTGCTAACTTACTCCGAGTAGGTCTCATTGTTCTTGGCTAGTTCCGGCGCATATCAGAGCATTAGGCTACTCTAGTCAGTATCAACAGAAGCGCGAGCTCACGAATCTCTTCGTAATAATGGCTGTATGTTCTAGTTGAGTCGTTTTCTCGTCTTACTTTAAGTCAAGAAGGTTTTTAAAGAAATTATGAATGTGAATTGTAGCTGCTAGTCTTGTTTGTTAGGAATCTCTTTTTTTAGTTTTAATCATTCAAAATAGAACTTTGGAAGGCCTTGTATGAATTTAATCGAGAGGTCTTTCCCAGAGAAATGTGTTTCTTCCGAGTGTGTGTGTTAGCTGTGTGTGAATATTAGTCTAGTGTTTGATTCATTGGAACTTTATTTGTAATCGTGGAGGAATTTGAAGGTGTTGGGTTTGTGTCCAACCAACTGTGGGGCCTTGTCTGTGGTCAAGATGTTGTGCTTCATACTGTAGACCAGTATTTCCCAGTGTACCCCAGGGGTACTTGACACACCACTAAGTTTTATTTATCATGAATTTTAAAAAAAATTATAATATGAAGTGTTATAAACCAATTAATGTAGATTTTGACGTGATATCATGGCATTTTATAAGCCATTTGTTTTCCTTTGTCACAGTTTTGTTTAGCTCCCACTAGAGTTTTATTATTTGTAACGACTGTTTATACTCGACAAGATAATTCATATTTGCTTCCTTTTATTTTATGAAGAGCTGGAAGAGGTACATTCGTTAGGCCATGGTCCCAAAAGGGGTACACGACTATGGAATTTAGTAAAACACTGCTCTAGGCAAACCCCTTTAAGAAATTGTGGTTGGATCGGATTTTGGTTTTGGCATGTTGCAAAAGCAGGCGAGGTACAAATGTTTTATAGTTTCTATTGTGCCAGGTAGTGCCAACTATGCCATTTGTGTTTGAAGCAGCTGTAAAAACAATCAGTAGTAGTAAAGAAACATTCCTTTTATATTTTCCCATATAGTGATACATTCTGATAATATATCTAGGAAAACTTTGATTTGTGATACAAACGGAAACTTGTATTTTATTAACTATTTTTTACATTCTCTTTGTAACTTATTACCAGGTATTTTACCGCCTTCCCTCGACTAAACGGATGGTTAAGGTAACTTTTGGAGCTCCCAGTATTATCCTAGTGCCTCGTCAGAATGAGCCGATCTAATATTTGTTTTTCTTGGACATTGTTCATAAATGATGTCGCAATATTAAAACTATTTATTCTTTTAAAAATAAGTCATTTGACTTATTAAAACAGTTTGAAATTGTGTAAACTTAGTGGACAGTAATTTATTTTAAATTGATGTCGAGAAACTGGAACTATACCAAAATTATATGTAGAACTAATCTCGTTTTAATATCGGCATCATTTATGAATGTATTTGTGGAGTAGTATCTTTATATAACTGTGGATACTGTGGATAATGTGGATACTGTACATACCGATAATTTATATAAAACATATTTTTATATAGTATTTAGTGTGTGTTGTTTGCCAAACTGATATAATGGCATTTTAACTTTTAAAAATGTAAACCCTTATGGAATGTTATTTAAAATTTTGAGACTTTTTTTTATACAAGACATGATTTGGGTAGCAATTATATTTAATCTATTTAATAAACAGTTTGGTTGGTGTGATTTTAACTTTTGCTATAAACGATGTATTTTATTAATTAAATCTGATTCCATTGTATATATTTAAATTACTGTTGAACCAAATTTGAAAGGTACTTAATTGATGTTTAACATCCTATTATTAATGTTAGTCTCTATTATAAATGGTATGTGGTTGTTTTCATACACAATTTGATGTGAAATTGTTTTAAGAATAAAAAAAAACAGGATTTAATATAAATTAATGTGTTGACATTTGAAGTGATATTTAATAAAATTAAGGATTTGAAAAAATCTTGAAAAAGTAATAATAAAAATGTATTTAAGTAACAAATAAAAGATGCATTTTATCTTATGTTAAGTGATGTTAAGTTATAAAATGTACAATATTTTGTGTAATCATTATTTTAATTTGAATAATCTGCTGCAGTATTAATTAGTAGGTAAAGCTGATAACTTGTCAGGTATTTATTAATGTAATAGCAGTTATACTTGATCTATCAAATTGTAAGAGGCTACAATCAATTCATTATTACTCCATTAATTGGATGTTATATTTTAATGACTTTTGCATTAGGCCTTTATTAGTATCTATTTGATCTTTCCAGTTTTACAAAAACTACTTTAAATTGTGTATTTAAAAAAATTATTAAGTGAATTGTATTGTAGCCTGTGTTTGTTTTCAAGTAAAAGTTGAGTAATTGTGTCAGAACAATTTATCTAAATAATAATAAATGACAGCAATTTAATAGTAATAACATTTTAATCCATAACATCTTTTTCAAAAGAAAAGCTCATCAATATTTGAAAAATAATAAGTAGTCATTAAACTGCTTGAAACCTAGCAGTAAAATATGTCTAAATATGCTGTGAAATATTTATTTATGAATTATTTAGTTCACATAGAATTGTTTGTACGTTATGTTTGGGTATTATGTTGATTAAATTCTCTTACAGTCTAGTTTTTATGATTTTTTTTATAGTAATTTTTATATATCCATCCAATTTGAACAAATCCCTTATTTAGGGCTGTTTATAGTCTTTTGTCCAGATCCGGCCCTGGTCAGAGATAATAGTGTTTATAACATCACAGATCCATGTCTGGTGAGATATAGTGTTTACAATGCACTATATCCTCTGGTGTGGCTGCAGTGGCGTAGCTTGTAAGGGGGGGGGGGGGCCTTAGGGGCGGTTACGCCGGGCGCAAAATTTCAAAAGAAAAAGTTAGTGGCTATTTCATGTACAACCTTTATAAAGGATTTATTCATAGGCCTAGTAGGAACGTGCCTACAGTGGCAGATATTAGGGGCGGCAAATTTTGAATGACGACATTTGGAGCCTTGTACTATATGGAGCAGAAACTTGGACTGTTAGGAAGGTAAAAACTGTGGTGTTGGAGCAGACTTGAAAAGATCAGGTGTCTACCTGACAGGTTGACAAATGATCAAGTCCTAAGAATAATGGGTGAGGAGAGAACAATTTTGGATGTGATTCTTTGGTACAAAGAAAACTGGATCAAACACATCTTTAGGAGGAACTCTCTTCTGCATAGCATCATAGAAGAAAAGGTTGAGGGTAAGAGAAGCTTAAGAAGGAGGATTTAAATATTAGATGACTTGAAGGAAAGAAGAAGATTCTGGGAGCTGAAGGAGGAGGCAGAGGACAGGGAGCATTGGAGGTCTAAGTTCACTGGCTAAAGGAATGGACCTGTCGTATGACAGAACACCTGATAACAATAATAAAATAACACTAAATAGTAAAATCTTATTAATGTTGATTGTAAAAAAAAATATTTAATTCTCTTTAAGTTTCTTGCCATCAAAATCGTACATCATTAGATCACATAATCTTTTACCTTTTTTTTTTACAATTTTTTATGTTTACAAAAATATCAAATAAATCATACCTTAGCCTAGCTTAGCTAAAGTTGATTGATGTAACTATGAATTCTTGGACTTTGATAATTCAAGAATAATTTGTACTAGTTACTCACAAAATATATAATCATGTGTTGTGATAATCTAACACAAGCTTATTACTCATCAGTGATTTAAATATATTGAAAATCCCCTTAGAGTGCATCTGGTGAGGTTTGAAACCAGACCTTTCAGATCAGAGTTTGGCAGAATGTCTTTGTGACAAGCCCAGCTAATCAAAGAATAAGAAAATGTTACTATAAAAAATTGTGTGTATATATTTCCTGCAAGGTAAGTACATTTAATACATGAATCATGACAAGTACAAAATTATTATGTTTAAGTACTACAGTAATTTTTTTTTTAAACTGTACACTCACGAGTAATTTTATAAAAAAACTTTTTTTTTATTTAAGAAGCTACCATCAACTCACAAGCTAAGCTTTCATTTTGTTAAGAGTATTTAACAAACAAATTTTGCTGGTGTGATTAGGTTCACAATACTGAAGTGTATTTTAATTTTTCGATACAAACTAAAACTTTAATCTTTGAGTATCGTTTAGGATTACTATAAACTCTGAAAATATAGCCAATAGCTGGTGAAGGATTTCAAATGCTACCTCATACCACTAAGTTTTATTAATCATAAAATATTTTTTAATAATACTAAACCTGATAAACGAATTAGCACAGGTTTTGGTCTTTGATTTTTATTAGACTTCTTTCCCTCTGTCACAGCTTTATTTAGCTTCAGCTTTATTAAAAAGTCTGTACCAATTCCTTTTTTATAAATAACAGGAAATGGTACATTGGTAAGAACATGGCCACCAAAGGGGTGGATTAATTACCAAAGTCTGGGTAGCAATGTTTTACCTTATTCACAACAGTTGAAGAAAATCAATAATTATAGTTTAATTTTTTGAGAAAAATATATGAAGCTAACCTTCTGTTGTCTCATGTTTGAGGTAATTTATCTCTTTAAGGAAATCCTCTTTTAGCTTTTTTGAGGTATCTATTTTGTATGTTTTTGGTAGAAGGTACAGACAAGAAAGAAAGCCATTACTTCTTTGTCCAGTTGCAGCATTTTAAAGTGTGATTTGTGTTATTTTCTTTGTAAAAGTCGTATCATGTTTGTTCCCCTCAATATGTTTGAGGTAATTTAGTTTTTATAGCTTCCTTCAGACTCAAAATTGGGATTTTATTTTTACCAAATTCTATAAAAGTAGACGTCGATGGTAGCCTCTTAATATAATGAAGGCACGTTTATTCATTGTCATGAAGATAAGGAACATCTTGTATTTTGATGTGTCATAGGTCAAGTGACCTGGATCTATCTTCACTCTGATTGGTCCCTTCTTAGTTTATTTCTTGACCTGCACACATTGGTCACACATACACACACACACATGGTTTCCCTATGTGGCAGGCCTTGGCTTCATACCCCTACTATTGATAAACCTGAATGTACTACACTAATCACAGCCAGGAACACAAACAATCCTCGGGTGTATTTAGGTTACTGCGCACTCCACTGATAATAATTTATTTTGCACATTTTAGGGTCCAAATGCTTGCTTTAATTAAATAATCAAAGAAAACAAAGATAAGGGTGAAATTTAAGGAAATGCATCAACATTATTCTAGATATAGATACAAGAACATATGTTACATTGTGTACGCATCAGATATACCAGAAATATATTAAATTTCACTCTAAATAAATTTTTTGGCTGGATTAAATTTTAGTTTCACTTCAAATTTCTTTTGCATACTAAACTAACATAAAACATTCAATAATTCAATAACATTTAAGTTCAGTACAAACATTTCTTCCATACCTTTTTCATTTTGTGTCTTGATTTTTATAAATGTTTCTAAACTATGTTTTAACTCTTGGAGTTCATGTATTCCCTAAACACTTTTCATTAAACTGGACAATATATACAGGGTGGGACTGAAACATTTAGATAGTTAGTAACTTGAAAATTAACACTTTAATTGAAAAGTAAATATTCATTAGCCAAATAAAAGCAAACCACATTCTACACTTTTTCACTTTTTGTCACTCAGATGAGCTCCACCGGACGTCAGACAAATCTCAATACGTTGTTCATTACTTTCCTCAGCATAGATCGTCTAATAGTTTCTGACCCACCCTGTATTTCACTATCAAGAAGAGACATTAATCCAAAACAAACTTTACTAAATATAACAATTACTGGCTGACACCTCAGCTCAGTCGGTAGAGTGTCTGCCTACTGAGCTACTGGTCCCGGGTTCGATTGCCGACATGGCCAAAAATGTATTATTAATGAAAATATGGGTTTACCCTTTCACACTGATAAATTAACAGTCAGGGACTGGGTGGGTTGCCCGTCCTAGTCTTAAGTTAGATTATAAGACATATGAAGCTACGACAGGCCTAGCAAGCCGGTAGTGGAAAATACATTACTTGAATAAAAAACTGACCACAAGCTGGAAACAATAATGGATGTAATAATTACCGACCTATTCTCCAAGATCTAATATTATCTTTAATATCTGGGGCTTGACGTGGTCTAAGAGTCTGCACCAAGGATCACTAAATTAGGCTAATTGTTTGTATCCTGGCTATGATCATTAAACAAGGATTTAGGATATGATTTGTTATGTCCTTTGTAAACAGGATATCCAGACAAAGATGCTCAAACCATGTTAAAAATAGCCTAAAACAATATTAATATCAAAATACGATGGTTCTTAATATTCACCATTGCAGAACAACTTGCATGGATAAATAACACTTGATGCTTAGAAGAGAAAGTACCTGACATAATACTAATGATTCTTAATGATAATGAATGATGATATCATTATAATGTTGGAATGTTCATAAATTTGTGCAAAAAACAACAACTGTCTCATATAATCTACTTTTTTTTTTGTTCTTTTTTTTATAGAACTGGTACATTTTAAAATGTATTAGTGTCAGATCTTTTGGATCCTTAAGAGCAATATAATTCTTGGACAAAACAGAGTCCCCAGTACATTAATATACCACTTTACTGAATGCGGGTGACATACTTACTTCTAGCTGGAGGTAGTAAAACATAAAGGAAAAAAGTTGGACATTTAGGAATTTGCCATTGTAATTTAAGAATTGAAATCATAATTCAGGAGGAGGGGGTTCTATTATCAATAGTTATGTTAATATGAGAAAGTTTGCCTCTTATTATTATTATTATTATTATGTTTCAGGTTTTGTAGATAAATTTAAGATTTGAATTGGAGATTCAGACTAGAAAAAAAAAATTGTTTGGGCAATCTTGAAAAATTCGCAAACACTTACGTACTAGGCCGTACTAAACTACGTGATTATATAAAGTAGGTAACTTTTAAGGACGGAAAATTTATAGAAATATAAAAAATGGTTACCATGTTTGAAATTAGCTGTAGTTTTATGTTAAATGCTCTTGTGTTCGGTGTTTTTGATGAAATATATATTTAAATGGTAACATTGTATGATGATATAAATTATAATTTATTAGCGAAGCCATAAATCTATCCGTCTGCAACTCACTATTTAGGAGGGGGAAGTTGGCACTAAAACTATGGTACGCTTACTCCTAATGGTTTCAGGGCAACTGAGTTTTATTAATTTTAATCTAGTTTTTATAGTAGTAAATACAATAAACAAACTATCGCATATTTTAAAGTGTTACAGTGAACTTTTTAAAGCTTTTTTTTTGTTCCCTCTGTCTTGGATTTTTTTTTAGTTTACTGCTACAGTTTTATTAAAATTTGGAACAAATGTATATACTTTACCAAGTAATCTTTACTTAACGTTTTTTCTAAGTTTTGGAAGGGGTACATTAGCTTGGCCATGGACCCAAAGGGGTGCACAACAAGTAAAGATTTTAGAAACACTCAACTAAAATAAATCTTAAAGGGAGGATAAATACCCGACATATGATGATATAGATTTATAAATACAGGACATATATTTGTGTGGGTGTCGCAGTGATGTACATAATATATCACAATATTCCCTTATTTAACCAACAGATTTACCAAGGTTTTAAAATGTATTCTATTTACCACAAAAGTCAGATTTTTAAAAAGGTTGTTTCCAATTGTAAGATTATTATAAAGATCGTTTAAACTTATTTGCTGGTAAATCATGTTTTTTTTAATATATATTTAAAAATAGCATAAGTTACTTTAAAAATCTACATCTATGTTCTAATTCTGTTTTGTCTTTGTATGCTTGTTTCTAAAATATAATTTTGAGCTATATTTGTATTTGTACTAGATAAAATGACAATGTTTTTCAAACAGAAAATAATAAAAATGACCAACAATCTATGTTCTAAAAATAAAAAACCCATTGCAATTATTATAAACCTATAAAATGTCGGTTGAATCTCAATATCTAGGAAAGTTTCAAAATATTTAAATAAAAAAGAGGACACTCCAAAATTAAATTAATTTTAATTAGTACCCATATTCTATGTGGGTAATATTTAAGTTTAAAATATATATCAGTTTAAAAAAAATATTGTTTTATTTTATTTTATTATATATACTGGAACTGTACGAAAAATTATTTAAAACTAAACTGCGTATTTATCATGGAGGTGCCCCATATTGTTTACTGTAAGACATATTTTTAAAAAAACACTTGTTTATTTGCTGTTCCTTTCTCTGTTGAAATTAAAAGGCTGTATCACTTGAGTTGTTGAGAAAGTTGTGTTTTCCTCCGGCTCTGTTCTTCGGTGTCAAACTATCATATTACCGTCGCCAGGGATTGAAGTGTACCTCTCCACAATCTCATCAGCACCAGGTTTGTTGGGAGAGCTGCAACATTCATTTATCAGGTCTGAACATACCTATATAACGGCAGGTTTGCCTCGTGACAATACACTTTAATGCTATCTTACAGGCCTCCTCATACTGGAATTAAGACGAGAAAAGCTACAGTCCGATTTCCTTGGGAAGAAACTTTTATAAAATATAAACATATTCTGTTGTGGTCAATAGTGATAACATTTTACTATATTACTATTGTTATGTTATAGGTATTGATAGTATATAAAATAAAATAGATAAGATAACAATAAGATTATATATAAAACTTGGTTAAATGTTGTAGACAAATGTGTGAAAAAGAGAAACATCAAGAGTTTTAATAATAAAAGAGCATGTATAACTCGGTGTATGGATGTTGTTGAAGCGAAGGGAGTATCCGAGGATAGAGAAGGGTGGAGAAAGTTAGTGAGGATGGATTAAGTACGGAGTTGTTACTTTTTGAACTAAATGCACAGTTTCTTGCCTACCCCTTAAGGGAACAGCGTGATTAGGGTCGGTATGCAAAAACTCATAGTGAATGCTTAGTGGACCGATAGTATGGTTTCGAGCACACTATCGCTCCAGCTTTTAACCTATGATGACGCAAGCAAACCCACGCTAGTGTCAGCAAAGCATCCATTTAGTCAAGTTCTTTCATACAGCCCTAGGTATATATGTATAAATTATATATCAACAGTGACAGCTGCAGATCACATGATTTAATGTATAACTACATGGAAGTAGATCTAGGAACTTCTTTGCTGTTGTAATTTCCCAACTTGTAAACTCTATGTTGTTTCGAAAAGGAAGGATGAGATTGCAGTTTTTATCTAAATTCGGGAATTCTCTTTATTTTATAATATTATTTTTAATTATTTATTTGCATTTTAGAATATTTAGGCCCTTCAGGCAGTTTGAAAGTCAATACATTTATTTTAAATTAAATGTGCTTACTGGGTGCGTTGGACGATGAAACGAAACGGAAAGATCTGATCTAGCACTTGAGTTTTTGTTCTAAGAGAAATACACCTTTTCCTTAGCACAGAGCGGTTGCATTGTCCAACCAACCAGAAAGCTAGGATTCAAACTATTCTCCTGTGATAGGTTTGATAGTCAGTCCACTCTGATGCAATCGACAATGTCATCATAATTTGAAAAGGACGCCAGGGAGAAACGAACTCTCGCTGTTACCTGAGAAGGAGACGCGCAATGACTGGGGTGACAACAAGATGTGCGTTGCTTGTTGTCGTATATTAAATCATAACTAGTTTATAAATGGGTCGTTTGTACAAGCTGAAGCTGTTAATTACTATAGTAATACATATAAAAGAATATGTAGCAACAATAAATTAATATAAAAGTGATCAAGGCATATTTATTGTATAAGTGGGAATTACCTTACATTATAATTGCGTCGATAAGAGAAGCTGAGCTAGCCAGGGATAGATATCAATATTATAAGTCGTCTTAGCGAATTCTTCAATCATCTACCCAACGAAGAGGCCTTTAGATTTTATAATCGGAGCCCAACAGTGGGGGCTTTCATCATAGGCGCCCATTAAGAGTTTAATACTGTCAGATAAGGCTATTCCTTTGTAAATTGTACTATACCTTTCATTGCAAACAGAGGGTGGATCAAACCCTTAGAATTGGTCATGATCGTTAAATAACTAAGCTTTTTAGACAACGACCATACATCTCTTATCTACTTGGGATCACATCTTGTTGGAGTCCGAAAACTAGTGGATTTTAAACCATTCTGAATTCAGTAAAGTGTTGAAGACTTCATTAGGACACTAGGAGAAGAATGAAATTAAATGCTTGCAGAAATGCTCAGCTCAAGTTATAAAATAGATAAGTCTTTTTCTTGAATATTTATTGAAAATAATGTCTACAAATCTCATGTCCCTTGCTCTATTTTCCTGTAGCAATTCCTGTATCCGTTAAGCATGTTGTAAAAAAAAGTCCCCACCCCCCCTCTTTGAAAATTGCAAGAATGCAAGAGTCTTAAACAATATTACCAAACTGAAGTAAGGCACAAGTATGTTAAGTCTAAGGAAAATATTTTATTAAAACATGGTGTAAGCACTATAGTAGAACTGAGTAATACTTTGACAAGCCATCTTATACTCTCTTATAGAAATATGGAAGATTAACTTGCTACCTTCCATAGTACTACACATTTATGTTTAGTTTTTTTTTAAATGGTTTAACATTTTAGTTTGTTTATTTGTTTTTTGCACATTTCTAATAGTGCAGCAAATGTTTAGAGTGTGGTAGAACCTTATATTATTGTTTGTCTTCTCCAGATTCTCAACGCTCCACACACATTGTAGGTTCCTCTTGAACTGAGCACTCAACGAGTCATTCCTAGGAAACCCCAGATACAGTGTTGCCAAACCTCCTATCACAGTGATGCCACCAAACGTACTCAGAGATACATTCTTCCCGTAGTTTGCCTGGGAGCACAATCAGACAGAATAATATTTCAAATAGATTTCAGATACAAAACAACAAAACCAAAAATAATACTCAAGTCGGCCGCCTCGGTCGGCGAGAAAGTATCAATCTCTTTCAGGCTTAAAATACAATGGTTTGTGTCTTTGGAAATACTGATCTATTCTGTCTTAGCTTATACTTCGTTTTGCCCTTCACCAGCAACCACCTTTTGTCATGTCAGTAAGAAAGATGGGCAGGAAAACTACGAAACTTCTTATCTGAAGGTAAAGAGAAAAGCTCGCTGCTAGTTCTCAAATATCAACAAGTTACTGTATTTGTTAGAGACCCCCCCTCTTTGAAAATTGCAAGAATGCAAGAGTCTTAAACAATATTACCAAACTGAAGTAAGGCACAAGTATGTTAAGTCTAAGGAAAATATTTTATTAAAACATGGTGTAAGCACTATAGTAGAACTGAGTAATACTTTGACAAGCCATCTTATACTCTCTTATAGAAATATGGAAGATTAACTTGCTACCTTCCATAGTACTACACATTTATGTTTAGTTTTTTTTTAAATGGTTTAACATTTTAGTTTGTTTATTTGTTTTTTGCACATTTCTAATAGTGCAGCAAATGTTTAGAGTGTGGTAGAACCTTATATTATTGTTTGTCTTCTCCAGATTCTCAACGCTCCACACACATTGTAGGTTCCTCTTGAACTGAGCACTCAACGAGTCATTCCTAGGAAACCCCAGATACAGTGTTGCCAAACCTCCTATCACAGTGATGCCACCAAACGTACTCAGAGATACATTCTTCCCGTAGTTTGCCTGGGAGCACAATCAGACAGAATAATATTTCAAATAGATTTCAGATACAAAACAACAAAACCAAAAATAATACTCAAGTCGGCCGCCTCGGTCGGCGAGAAAGTATCAATCTCTTTCAGGCTTAAAATACAATGGTTTGTGTCTTTGGAAATACTGATCTATTCTGTCTTAGCTTATACTTCGTTTTGCCCTTCACCAGCAACCACCTTTTGTCATGTCAGTAAGAAAGATGGGCAGGAAAACTACGAAACTTCTTATCTGAAGGTAAAGAGAAAAGCTCGCTGCTAGTTCTCAAATATCAACAAGTTACTGTATTTGTTAGAGGAAGGCTAATTCTAGAGCTCTTTTTCATCAAGTCTGGTCTTATAGCTCCGTAAATATGATTAAAAAGTCATTGAAAATGAGCTAATGTCATATTTTCACACATTCTTTTCTAATAATAAAACTAAAAAAAATAGTTTTGTTGATGAAAAAGAACTCGGCTGGAATCTTTTGACTTTAGTTTGTCATGAACCATATTTTGAAATAGCGCATTGTAGAATTAAATATTGCGTTAAAGCTAAACGTCTGCACGGTGATTTCTCGCTTATCGAGGCGGCCCCCTTAAGTAGAGAGTAGGGAATCAAATATGTGTCTAGGTGTTTACGCAGGTCACTTTTTAAATGTGAAGCAAAGATAAGGTTTGTGTTGTCATATATAACAGTACATCTAGATAAAGAGAAAGAATTATAGAAACAAAACAAAGCAAATCTGATTTTATCACTGCTTACATTGTATAAGTCATTTAATCACCAGTCTGTGTCAAAACACTGTTTAGTGACTGTTAGGTAAATGATTGTATTTTGAAATATGCTATATTTAGTGACTATCTAAAAAATATAGCCAAGTTTTCTTCTGACATGGAAATATTTCAAAGATGCAAAGGTCACTGTGTGTGTCAACATTAGAGAAAGAGATTTGACCTTCGACTTAACGTTTTGAAGCCTCCCAGCCGGCTATGTTTAATGACAAGTTAGAATACAAGCCTAGATGAGGCATCATCAAGCATCGATATTGAAACATGAAGAATGGACAGTGCCATTTTTTACCTGCGAGTAATTTAACCGGAAGAATTTCGTTAATTACCTTGATTTGTTTCAATTGGTGGTTTAACTGTGCTCAAAGGTTTTCCATATTAATATTCTGTCTGTAAGCAATTCCTATCCTATGGTAATTAAAGATGGACAAATGTACTTGTACTGACCAAGGAAACGATGAATATCGCTGAGAGGAGGATTATCCGGCCGAAGGTGACGCAGGAGACGCCTCCCAATCTACGCAGCTCCGGGGGCATCAACTCATGGGACCCCACTTGGAGCATGGTCAGGGAGCAGGCGATAGCCACCCGGCCCATCATCCCTAGGGCCAGCATCACTCCGTCCTGGTTCCAGGGGGCTGTGCAAATATACAAATACAGGGACTGTGCCGGGATACAGATACAGGGGCTGTGCAAAGGGACATATACAGGGGCTGTGCCGGGATACAGATACAAGGGCTGTGCAGAGAGACAGATACGAGGGCTGTGCAAAGGGACATATACAGGGGCTGTGCAGAGAGACAGATACAGGGGCTGTGCAGGGATACAGATACAGGGGCTGTGCAGAGAGACAGATACAGGGGCTGTGCAGAGAGACAGATACGAGGGCTGTGCAGAGAGACAGATACGGGGGCTGTGCAAAGGGACATATACAGGGGCTGTGCAGAGAGACATATACAGGGGCTGTGCAGGGATACAGATACAGGGGCTGTGCAGAGAGACAGATACAGGGGCTGTGCAGAGATACAGATACGAGGGCTGTGCAAAGGGACATATACAGGGGCTGTGCAGAGAGACAGATACAGGGGCTGTGCAGAGATACAGATACAGGTGCTGTGCAGAGAGACAGATACAGGGGCTGTGCAGAGAGACAGATACAGGGACTGTGCCGGGATACAGATACAGGGGCTGTGCAAAGGGACATATACAGGGGCTTTGCCGGGATACAGATACAAGGGCTGTGCAGAGAGACAGATACGAGGGCTGTGCAAAAGGACAGATACAGGGGCTGTGCAGAGATACAGATATGGGGGCTGCGCAGAGAGACAGATATAGGGGTTGTGCAAAGATACAGATATGTGGGCTGTGCAGAGATACAGATACAGGGGTTGTGCAGAGATATAAATACAGGGGTTTTGCAGAGATATAAATACAGGTGCTGTGCAGAGATACAGACACGGGGGCTGTGCAGAGATACAGATACAGGGGTTGTGCAGAGATATAAATACAGGTGAGGTGCAGAGATACAGATAAAGGGGCTGTGCAAAGGGACATATACAGGGGCTGTGCAGAGATACAGATAAAGGGGCTGTGCAAAGATACATATAGAGGGGAGGGTATTAACCAAATTACTAATGGGTGTTTTTAGTTAATTTCTGTTAATTTTAAAATATCTCAAATAATCAAAAGCTCGACTCTTAGATTCAAATCTTGGATTAAACTTTATCGGATCCTAATTCGGAATTTGTTTGGATTTGAAATTTCTAATCAAACTCAAATCATAAATTTGTATCCGTATTGAGATTTTAAGTTTGTCCCGTGCTAGCTAGATGTGTGTGTGGGGTTGTTCTTACCTTCAGGGGGAAGGAGCCAACATAATAAACACAGCCCTCCACCCGTGACGAGAATCAAACCCAGGGCCAACCACCTCCAGGAGCACCACAGGATGAGAACCAGCCCCAAAGTGGTGCCCACCATCTCGGCGAACCCTGGAACACAAGGTCAAACATATCACAATCAAGTGCCGTCAGAAAGATAATATCTGTCTTGAACCCGGGACCCTGGGCTTAGAATACCAATGCTCTACCACTGAGCTGTAACGCACTCATTAGTGGATCGTTGGATGCAAGTTATATCACGCTCTAAATTAATATGGAGCATTTTATTGGGCACATTTTGCCCACCTCTGGGGCAAAGAGAGGGAGTCTGAAGTCACTGTCTATGGCTTGGGTCCAAGTCCAGGCCCTGACGTCACTTTATCTTCAGGGGTGAGCAAGGAGCTTCTTTTTAGGCAATTGAGGGCAAGTTAGAGGAAAACTTGTACCTCCCCAGTCCATGAGTTTGAGGTGTGAGCCATTTCTTAACTTACTCAATCCCACAATTCCCAAACTAATACTTATCTTAGACTCCTAACGCAATAAAATATATATTTCAAGGCAGAGTCTGTGATGGATGCGTGGATTCATCAGCTCCTAGGGCTCTCATTGATTCACTCGGTGACGGTGTTTATTCTGCCGCTTGTACAAGATTTGTAGATTCTACCTTAAGCCAGGAGTGAAGGATGACCTTGAGCATGGGAGAAAACCTGAATAATACAGTGGTAGAGCACTAGAGCTCAAAGTTCAGGGTCCGTTTTCGTGTTCAACTGCAGTCTTTGAAATACTTCTAATTTAATTGAAAGCAGTATCCTAATACAGCTGTATTTGTACTCAAATATAGCATCCACCTTCTATGATACCTTAGCTTGTGTGGTAGCGTGTCTGTCTACTGAGTTAAGGAACTCAAGTTTGATTCCTGGCATGGCCTAAAAGTGTATAATTAATTAAATGTAAGTTTCTCCTTTTACAGTGATGGGCCAAGAGGTTGGCTGTTGTGTTTGTGGTTTAAGTTAGCTTGTAAGTCGTGTGCTGATATAATCAAAGGCGTTTTCAACAATCTCCAGATATTTACAACAACAAATTGAAACTCCCTCACAATATTTATGTTTTACTTTCAAAAATATTCCACTTTTAACAAGTTTAGATTTAATCTTAATTAAATGTTAATATAAACATTTTAACAGGTATCCTTTAAGCATCTCCCTCCCCTTATTTAACTAATTTTACTCTAAATACCCCCTCAGTGATGATGTTGACTAAGGCGATAATTGGTATCTAGAAGTGTTCCCAAGTTCGAATCCAAGATCAGGGACTTCAAGTGGAGTAAACTATGATCAGGAAGTCCTAAATGGTGATAACCCAGGTTTGTTAAGGCCCTGAGAAGACTTGCCTGCTATCCCGAAGTTGACGAGCAGGTTATCCCCCAAGTTCTTGACGTTGAGCAGACTGCCGTAGTAGGTGACAGTAGTCGCTGCGAATGCGAGGTGGAGAGCACACATGCTCCACCTGAACTCCTGCCGCGAGAACAGCTCGATCCACCTGAGCTCATCCGGGCTCTTCCTGCCTTAACACAACACATTGTTTACACAGGGCGACCCACCTGGGCTCTTCCTGCCTTATCACAACACATTAGTGTTCTTTTTATTTTTACTAGATATGTGTTGAATCCATTCTTTCTCAAATCTAAGTCATAGAAAGCATGGTAAGCACAAGAGATTACTTTCCCACATCGGAAGGATTTTACTTCCTCATACCAAGAGAATTTTCAACCTAGAAATTATTATGAATCTTAACGTTTATATGCCCACGAACTCCCAAAAGTGGACTTTACAATTCTGTCTGTCTGTCTGTCTGTCTATCCAAAGCCTCAAATATGAAACAGTGTTATGGATGTTGTTCAAACTTATTTTAAAAAATTTTTAATTTTCAAAAAATATTTAAACACTTTGGTTTAAAATGTATAAGGCGTATAAAAGATGTTTATTGTAATTAACAAGATGTTTGTTTTTATGAGGAAAACTTCCTTGGGTAGTTAATTGAAAACCTATTTTTGAACATTTTGTTTCAAACTGTAATACACACCCTGAGAACGTTTATGTGTTTGTGTCTTAGCATTTATTTTATTTTATTGTTCTAATTTGTTTGCATTGATTCTTTAGAGATAATAATAACAAATTAATTATTATAGTAGTAGTAATTCAATTAATATAATTATGTTTTGTTAAAATATGAATTCATGTTCAGTGAAGTGTTTAATTAATAGTCTGGGCTATGTTTGTTAATTTTGTCTTGAAATTGTTTGGTCAAAACTATGTAAAGCTTCATTAAGACTTAAATAAAAAGATTCAAAATTTGAAAAATACAAGAATTCAAAGTAGGGATTTCAAGTATCCCTAATCTCATCTCCTGCTATCCCCAAGTATCCCTAATCTCATATCCTGGTATCCCCAAGTATCCCTAATCTCATCTCCTGCTATCCCCAAGTATCACTAATCTCATCTCCTGCTATCCCAAGTATCCCTCACCTCATCTGCTGCTATCCCAAGTGTCCCTAATCTCATCTCCTGATATCCCAAGTATCCACCATCTCATCTCCTAGCTATCCCAAGTATCCCTAATCTCATCTCCTGCTATCCCAAATATCCCTAATTTCATCCCCTGCCATCTCTACCTCGCGCTCACCTTTTGGCCAGTGCAGGCAGCGCCGCGACGCTGGGGATGGCACGGCCGTTGGACGCCGCCCCCTCCTCCAGGATCAGCACTGCCTCCTCCTCTCGACCGTGGCTCAGGAGCCACCTGGGGGAGTCAGGGATCCACCTGGGGACAATTCACGAGACATTGAGAGAAGGAGTTGAACCCTAGACTATTGGCTACAAGCAATGTAGGTCGAACCTTGGACTATTGTCCTAGCAGCCGAGGTACCCAGGCTCCCATTCAGCCAGCGGTATGTTCGGTAGGGGTAGAATGGGGTAAAGAATGGAGAGTAACAGTTATCAGGGAACTAGAAGTATCTTGTGACTCACCAGAATGCTACCAGCAACAAGAGAGTTAGGAGATGTTATCAGGGAACTAGAAGTATCTTGTGACTCACCAGAATGCTACCAGCAACAAGAGAGTTGGGAGATGTTATCAAGGGAACTAGAAGTATCTTGTGACTCACCAGAATGCTACCAGCAACAGGAGAGTTGGGAGGGAGATAGCCAGCTGAAGATTCCTCCAGTCTGTGAACAGGCTGGTGAGGATTGGGAGGGTTATCACCCCCAGGGACCACATGTGCTCGTAGCAAGCCCCTGTCGCCTGCTTCCACCAACCTCCTGTGATGTCTGTGCCTGAAACATACCACCACATCATTATATTAAACCTGGGTTGTGTTGTTGGGTGTTTGGTGTTTGGTGTTTGTAGGTGAGGGGTGTTTGGATGGTTTAGGTATTTTAATCATTACCATTTGGGAGCTATACACATATGTTTAGGGATGAGAGAGATTGGATTTAGAGGAAGTATACCCCCATTTGCTTGGAGGGAGGATTGAAAACCCTTTAGGAAATAAAAACCCGACCGGAATTCAAACCCCGATCTTCCCTTCATCGGCAGTCAAGTGTATTGCGAGAGTGACGCCTTGAACAATTTGACCACATATGCGTGTGTTATCAATGTTGACCACGAGACAACATGGTTTTGTATTTTCTGAAATTCCTGTTAGCATAATCCAGTATCAGCGCACTCTGGGAGGAAACTCACATATGACGTATCCACATGTGAACATGTGTGCACACGCTGCTGCTGTGATGAACCTCAGGGTCACCTGGATCTCGAAGTGTGGGGCGTAAGCAACACCAACACCGGCTAGTACCTGGACCACCATGGCCGAGATCATGATTGTCTTGGGACTGTACCTGGAGACACAGGAACAGTGAATTCTCACCCAAGAAATGGTATAATTTCCATAAAATGAAGAGTTACATCTCCAAGCTAAGTTAGTCCGTAGGTGTAGCTCCGTTATGACGTATTTATGCTATATCTGGAGGAATATTACCTGAATAACAAACGCCAACAGACGAACCCACCGACCAATATCCCCAGCAGGTACAAGAACTGTGAGACAACCACCAGAACTTGTCTCTCACACACCAAGTGCCACTGGAACATAGAGACAGTATTTAGCAATATAACAAGTGCCACTGGAACATAGAGACAGTATTTAGCAATATAGTTAGTGCCACTGGAACATAGAGACAGTATTTAGCAATATAACAAGTGCCACTGGAACATAGAGACAGTATATAGCATTATAGCAAGTGCCACTGGAACATAGAGACAGTATTTAGCATTATAGCAAGTGCCACTGGAACATAGAGACAGTATTTAGCAATATAACAAGTGCCACTGGAACATAGAGACAGTATTTAGCAATATAACAAGTGCCACTGGAACATAGAGACAGTATATTGCATTATAGCAAGTGCCACTGGAACATAGAGACAGTATTTAGCATCATAGCTAGTGACACTGGAACATAGATACAGTGTATATCAATATAGCACGTGACACTGGAGCATAGAGACAGTATTTAGCAATATAGTTTGTACCACTATAACATAGAAACAGTATATAGCATCATAGCATGTGCCGCTAGTGGCACTATAGTAAAATCTTGGTAGAAATGACCAGCGATTGTTTTGTCTTCATGTCTTCAATTCATGAATACAATATAACAAACACTTGGAATATGGAATTTGTACACCAACAAGAATAGAAGCAATCCGTGATCCAAAGATAACTTCCATCTTCCTAGCTTCACCAGCTATGAACAATCAATATTACAATCGTATGTTTTCTTCAGATAACAACATTGTCAAATGTTATCAATGTTGAACGTAACAAAATATATTTGTATTCTCCATAAAGACCCGTTCTATGACAATTTGACTATTTCTCTAGTGTTGGTGGTAATCCAAGCGCTCAGGAAGTAGAGGGCGCAGTGTTACCTGAGTGACGACTGTGTGAGTCATGCCGTGGGTGGGCAAGTACTCGAACTCCCGGCAGGCGATGGTGCTGCCGTTACCGGCGAGATCACGAGCCTCCCAGTCTCGAGTCAACATTTCGTATCCCGCCTCGTACACGTTGCAAGGGTCGCGCTGCTCCTGAAAAAGACAGAGGAACTGACTAAAGTTATCATGTATCCATTTTGTAATTAGATTATAATTTAATACTTTTGGTAACCATAGATATTAAATAATCTTCCTCTTTTTTTTTATCGGCGCGTCTTACTGCCTGTTCAGGTTATACGCATACCTACTAATTACGCTGATGGATGGTTGAAGGTTGAATTTAGAAGTAGACCCGACCGATTTTCAAACCCCGATATTCCTTTCATAGGCAATCGTTCTTCTTGACGGTACTATTTCAGGTTATTGCAACACTCTCTCACTACAGGACGTTTGAAGTAAGGATGCTCGATCTTATATCAATATTTACGAATCTCTAGCCGGGATTCGAAAACAACCTCTCCTGGACAATGTTCCAGGAGCTGGGCCGGCACGTCATCACACACTATCACAGACTTTATCGCACCACAAAACAATCTCAAGACTTGTTTAAAAAATGAAAACATAAAACGAAGCTCAACTGTTTGTGTTGAACTGCCCGGTCCTTTGAACGCGCTCTGTTCAGAACTAAGCCTCTCTTCCTTGGGACACTGCCCTTTATTATGTTTTGAACAAAAGAATAGTTTGAGAAACTCGAAACCTGGTTCATATCGGCCCTGCCTATCCGGAGTAACGAGTGTTGTTTTAAGGGGGCACTGACCGTGTTGGTAGGGTGCGGCGGGTGCGAGTAGTTGAGCCAGTCCTGGCCCGTCCAATGGGAGAACTGCGGGGGGCGGGCGCACCAATACCGGCCAGACTTGGGGGTGGGCGCCGTGAATAGGATGCCGGCCATGTGCCAAGCGCTGGGGACCTTGACGAGTGCCACCAGGAGGCAGACGCGCAGCTGCCACCGCCCCCAGGCACCCAGCGCGCCCTCCACGGCGTCCATCTGGAGGACGACCGCGGCCAGCAGCGGCGTCTGTAACACCCCCACAAGAGTTAGCATTCCTAGCTTTCACCAACAAATAGAGTCGTCTCCACCCCCAGACGTTCATCCGGGGGTGGTTGTATCGAGCGTCTGTAACACTCCCACAAGAGTTAGCATTCCTAGCTTTCACCAACAAATAGAGTCATCTCCACCCCCAAACGTTCATCCGGGGGTGGTTGTATCGAGCGTCTGTAACACCCCCACAAAAGTTGGCATTCCTAGCTTTCACCAACAAATAGAGTCATCTCCACCCCCAAACGTTCATCCAGGGGTGGTTGTGTCCATCGTCTGTAACACCCCCACAAGAGTTAGTATTCCTAGATTTCACCAACAAATAGAGTCGTCTCCACCCCCAGACGTCCATTATGGAGGCGGCTGTGTCCAGCGTCAGTAACACCCCCACTAATGATCAACATGACAAAGCTCTCCCAACATGTCTAGAGGACCCTGGTTCGATCACAGTTGATACTTAGTATCTATGAATATTGTGTTTTAATGCTAAATAGAGCCTGGCACTCTCCTAGATTCAGCTTGTTTGTAAGTCGAGGGAAGAGATAAGATTTTGTTTAGGAGTGCATGCTAAATATTATAAATACTGAACAATGTATTTACCGTTGTATTAGCAGTGGTAACAATAGAGAACCAAACTTAGAGAGCTATTTAATGAACACCCCCATCGCTAAGTACTTTCCGTTTATTTACTGTCGACTCTTCACTAAATTATTATTATTATTACTATTGAATAATATTATATCTTCTTGTTTTTCCACTTTATCACTATTCAGTGATTACATTTGTTTCATTCTAACGTACTGTACACAAAGACAATGTAATTATTATTTTGCAAGCCTCGTGCTTTGTAGATAGAGGTCTCGACTGTTGACTAAAACTTGAATAAAGGAACATCTTAGTAAAAAGAAAACCTAAATGTTTCCAGAGGGAAATGCAATAAAACTATTATTTTGGTAGAACAAGACATCCGTTAATATTTTGAAACCCAATTCGTTCCTGACAGACTACGGTTCGATATAGATGGGAACAAAACTTTTCTACAATTTAAAAAAAAATACTTAAGCAGTTTAAATATATTTTACATATCAAGTGATGTGATCTGCAGCTGTCACTTTTGATAACAATAACAATAATAATAATAATGTAGTGTGGATGGTACTAAAATATGTTTGTACCTACCAGAAATATATTGTGTATGGCCACAGTCCAATCTTCATAAGAAGAATAGCTAAGAAAATACAAACATATTATAGAACTTTTTTTAATTTGAAGCCTAAAGGATTTGTGAAAAAAAATTCGGAATATCAAAAATTCTAATGAACTATTTTTATGTGTATCTAATCAGCTAATACATAATACATCAATAACTTCCAAATATGCTACATATAATCACACACATTTTATAACTATACGCTGTATCAAAAACATACTCAATAAATACATACATTAAAAAAAACAAGAAAATATAGGCCTAAAGCGCAATACGCTGAGCGTCACGTGATTTGCATTGTCACAAAGAAGTTAAGAAATCCGAGCCAACACATACCTTATCTTAGAAAACTTTGACATTCTCAACGGACAAGGGTGGTTTAGTAAAGATCGTTAAGTTAGGGTTGAAATGAGTAATGACTTTAAAAAAATTAACAATGTATAGGCATCGAATTATCCGAATATTCCCTTCTAAAATACGAACTAAAAGTTATTTTTTACCATTGATTTAAATATTAACTTAATGGAGAGCCACGGTGGGTTCGAACCAGCCATATCATGCTGTATTGCTAGTGTTATTTTATCAGTATTGATAATATCTATCAAAAGTGACAGCTTCAGATCACATGACTTGACGTATGAATATATTACAATTGTTTTTATAACACAAGATACTGCTCCAGCCACCTACCAGCTCTCCTGACTCTGTTGATAAAGATACCATGTTCGTCTCACTCTTGCTGTTGTACTGACAGTATGAAGCATTGTTCCTTGGTCGAGAGATCACTGAACTATGAACCCTTTGCTGCCTTAAGGTGAATCACTGACAGATATTAGCTTATTAAGAGTCCGTCTCACGGATATCGAACACAACATCACGCTCGAACCAGAAAACGTATCAGAGGGCGGTTTAATATATTCTTCATTTGATAATAATGAACTTGGGACCAGTTTAGTAGATTTTTAAATTTTGCTATATATTTTTTTATGTGTTAAAACTGTTTTACTGGCCCCAATTCCACTGTTTTTTAAAGTATGATACATACTAACCACTCCTGTGTTCAAATCTGAGCAGACAAGCAATAATTAAAACACCGAATGGCAGGTCTGGGATTCGACTACTCTCTCATACAAAGTGTCTGACCCTCATCAAGGTCATAATTTTTTTTCTGAGCTAAGTTTATTGTATCAGCAAGAATGCCTCAACTCCACCGTGGTTTGGATTTCACGTTAAACTGTAGGTCCTCCATTTCATTTCACAATCACCCTACCATTACACATTAGCGTAAGTGTGTATAACCCGAACGGGTAGTAAGACGCGATGCTAATAATAGTAATGATAATAATAATATTATTTAGCACCGCGTCTTACTACCCGTTCGGGCTATACGTTTAAGTACTAATTACGCTAATGGATTAGGAATTGGGAAGGTTGAATTTAGAGGAAGTGAACCCGCATTTGCGTGGAGGGAGAGTGGAAAACCATTTAG
>CABFWB010001560.1:97215-139966 GCA_902151455.1 Timema bartmani
GGGGGGGGAGGGGGGGGGGGGGGGGGGGGAATGTAAATATAATATTTTCAAAGAAAGTTCGACAGTAATGGATCTTGTACTTGTGGCGATTTTTTTATCCACTTCGAGGTACTTAGATGGATTCCTGGTTGAGTATGTTTATCTGTATTCACGAAATGGAAAAGAAGTAGATAGTTTGGAATTAGTTTACTAAATATTTTGTTTAAATACAAACCACGTTGTGTATTTGTGGCCACACTGTCCCGTCGTCCGATTTATTGAAAGGTCGCATATGAAGAGTATTTTAAACAAGTGATCCCTTAACTCCATTCTCTTAACGACCCACCTAAATTCAGTTGTTTTTTAATTTCACCGTGTCCTACTACCCATCCGAGTTTTACGCTTATGTACTAATTACACTAATGTGTTAGCCAGTAGGGAGGTTCTAAATTAGAGAAAGTGCACACGCATTTTCTAGGAGGGGAGTGGAAAAACGTTTAGGAAAATCACGCTCAATTTACCTTACCAGGGTCGAACCCCAATCTCCCTGTCCTTGGCAGTCTAGTCTACTGCGATAGTAGCGCGCTAGACCACGCGACCACAGAAGCGGGTAGCCCTGAATTCAGTACCCATCAAGATTTATATGGTTGTATTTTTATATTTTACTCTACAAAATGTCACAAATTTGTGGTTTAGTTAAATAGCCAGCCATTTTTTTTCATACAAAATGTTGATACATATATATAGTATGTAGTATATATAGTTATATATTAATTTCAAGAAAATAGAATGTATCAATCCTCGTCCATGCCAACATGCAGGTAGTTGTAAGTGAGAAGGAAGATGTCGCTTGGATTCAGAAATGGGAACTACTTTCAATCCAAGGACAATTTCAACACAAAGCCTGGTTTTATATTTACCAATATGAACAAGTTGTATTCGTGAAAGGTGTAAGGTACTTCCCTGACCCGTTGAACAGGTCTGGATAACAAGGTCAGACCTGTAACTGAAAGTACATTCCCCGTTTGGCGAATAAATGAATATCTCGACACCAGTTCGGCGGGGCAGCAACTTGAACCTATTATATAACGTTTTGCCAACCATGTTCTCGTCTCACAGATTGGGAACCGCTCTTAAATTGTAGATCAGAGAAGGTTACCAAAAAAATTACAGCAAATGGTTTGGCGTATGAGTACACGAAAGTAGATCTCTAGTCACCTCTTAAATTGTCAACCAGCTCGCATCGGTGGTAACGCGGTTTAGCGCGTCATTCTCGTTCTGGGACTGCTGACGGTGAGATCGGGGTGCGAATCCCGGTCAGAAGTACTGAGGAGGGTCTATTTTTTTCGCTATTTATGGTTTGGCCACTCACTCCGCGCAAATGCGAGCACCTTTCCTCAAAAAAAAATGTTTACCTTCCTCATCAATTTTCTATTAGCGTATTATTAATGTGTGTGTATAGCTACGTTAAGCTGCGTGAGTTGGTCTGACTTCGAGATAATCGATTGTTCCGTGTGACGCGGTGGAGTGACGTCACCGGGCTGTAACCACCCCCTTGTAATCTCAGGGTAGTTGGTCACACTCTATTCATCACAAGACCATGGGAACGGGTGGGAGGGGGAGTTTACAGCCCTTGCAAGGTCAGGGGGTTGTAAGCGAGGGGTGTCGCTAGAGGGGAGAGGGAGAGAATGGAGGAAATGTACCCTTATGTGTGTGAAGGAAAAATAAGGAAAACCTTTCAGGGAAAAGCAAATGTGGACATCGGGCTGAGATTCAAACCCAGATACCCCTGTTATCGGCAAACCAGTCAACATGAGTCTGAAGTCTGTCACTTTTGTGGACATTGATTTGAACTGCAGGTTAATTATATGATATGATACCTTTTCTTTTTTACAAATTATTTAAATTTAATTTAAACTAAAGCAAGGAGAAATAACTACTCATGACTGTTTTGAAAAGGATAAATTGTTCGTTAAAAATAAATTAAAAGAGAACAAGAAGATTGTATTTAAATAAAATGCAATCATGTTTTACAAAAATATTCTTTTTTTCGTAGTAAGATATTTTTTAATGTTGGACGCTATAAATGATGTCAACGTAATCTAAAAAAGTAATTTTTTTTGCCTACACCGCGTTTAACTACCTTTTAGGACTTGCCGCATGTTTATGATGATGGTAAGAGTCAGGAAGGTAGAATTGAGAGGAAATGTAACTGCAATAATTGCGTGGAGGGAGAGTGAAAACGCGTGGGGAAAACACACATTAATGTCACCCGACCGGGATTCAAACCCGATTCTAACCGTCATTGGGAAATTTAGTAGTTTATGAAAGTGACGCCTCATATCAAGCGGGTAGATACTACATTAAATTCATTAAATTTCAAATCAAAATTTAATTTTGTTTAAAATCAATTTGTAACGAATTTTAAAACAATGACAACACCGTTTGGGTCATTGTAATGTTGGTTATTAAACTATGTTGAGATATATTTTCCGATTCTTTAAAATAATCACGGCCGGACTTAGAGCTTGTAAAACTGGAGACGCCAACATTAAACAAATATTTTTTTCTTCTCGGCGTTTCAACATTTAATGATTATTGTTTACAAAATGAACTGTTAAAAGTTCAATATTAAAGTTATTATTTAAATAAGGAAATATTGTCGTCACAATTAAATGTATTTGTTTAAAATAAATAGGGTATTATATATTTTTTTTTAAAATTGTTAATCTTAATAAGGACAGAAACTAATTTCAAAACTTTGAAAATAGATTTTATTTTTTATTTTATTCAAAAATTCTCTTTCTGTCTAAAAATGACCGAAGTTGAAATTTTTTTACGCACGTGTAATTAGTAAGAGTTTAATATTCTGTCAGAAATAAATAAAAATTGATAAAGTACGTTATAATTATTTGTTTTAAGTTCATAGCATGATTGCAATTCATAAAGACAAAAGATTTTTTTTTTTTACCATTGCAACATTTTGTGGAGTCCTTGGGACGTTAGCCTTGATCTAGAATCGAGTCTCGGTCTGGTGTACTGATGTGTTTTTTTCCAAAATTGTTTTCCGCTATCCCTTTAAGCAAATATGGGTACACTTCTTCTAAATATAGCCTTCCTCGTCCCTAAATGCACTAGCGTAATTGTTATATGCGCTAACGGGTAGTAAGACGTGGTGCTAAAAAATGACTAGCAGAGATGAAAGAGGGGGCTTAGAACCCCAACATCTTTCCCCCCTTTTTCTAAGTAGGGTCCTGATATTTCTACGCATCACTATACCCAACATTGTCGTGCATCCAATTTTCCCTATTTTACTAAGTTATAAAACATAATATTAGTCTAAAGAACAACCCTGTAAAAAATCTTTCGAAAAAGTCGTTTATTCCGAAGACATATTTTTTTTATTAATAATCATTAGTATGACATTTGTAATTTTATTATTAAGATGGTATTAAAAGAGCTAAGGTCCATAAATTTTGCAGTTTTTAACACAAATAACATTTTTTGTCTTAAATAAATAAAATATTTCTCCACTATATTTGTTTATTTTAATTTTCTTCACTTGGTGATATCAACAGTTGTTGGATTTGTCACGATCACCCTGGCATTTGAACGTGTAAATTGAAGAGAAGAAATTATAGTTAAATTCCCCTACAGTATTCTCATGACAGATATTCAACAACTGTTGATATTATCAAGTGTAGAAAACTAAAATAAACGAATTTAATGGAGAAATATTTTGTTTTTAAAACTACAAAAGTTGGTAACTCAACTCTCGCTTCTTTCCACAGCACCAAACACAAAATGAAAGTTGTTATTAAAATAATACTAAATACCAGTCGTTACGATCGTCACTGACGATCCCGTGTCAAAAAGTGCCGGTCACAAACCACCCTTCAGTCAAATGGCGCAGATCAGAGGTTAGGTCACTCTCTGCGGGCGTCGCTGGCGCCTACCTGAGACACCGGTGTGCTGTCCTTAAGACCGACGCCTGCTGCTGCTCCTTGCTTGTTAGCGTCGCCGCGACTTACGCGATTCTGACGGGAGGCGAGAGAGAGGTTGGTAAATAGTGGACCGCGACAAACCCTCCCTCCCCTTCAGTGCTCCTGGGAGAGGGGTTCCAGACGAGACTAGGAGAGGGGCTGAGTGGCCGCTACTATCAGGAGGTCACAGGTGCTAATTAGACAGGTATGTTAAGTGCCTAAAAATAGTCAGTCATTAAAAAAACTGATGTTGTTCATAAATAGCTCTAGGAAGATATTAATATCCAGACTATTAAGATCTGTGGGGGCGCTTAGGCCTACGTCTGGAACAAACAGTTCGAGAACACGCTCCTCGCGTTATTAGTAGGTGCGGGGTAAGATTCTCAAACCTGTTATGGTTGAAAGCAGCTATAGTCAACCTCAGTCGTCATGGGAGTAAAGTGATTGCCTCAGGACCCGATGTTTGTGGGTTCAAACCCAGCTGGGGTCGACGGAATTTTCTTGAGTAGTAAAAATCCGTAGCGCAACTTCCTACGGAGGGAAAATAAAACGTTCGTCCCCATGTCGATTGTGACATGTAAAAGAACCTTGGAAGCTATGTGGAAATTGGTAGACCCTTTCGCTGTTGCTCATAGAAATTTTTACATGCTGATATAGTTGTTCAGTCCGTTTAGAAAGTGCACGCTAGCCTCAAATAAATAAAGCCACTGTACACTTATTTCAGTACTGTCCGTTTTACTGCCCGTTTGAGCCTATCCACAACTTATATCAAACAGACTATTATTATTATTATTATTATTAGCACCGCGTCTTACTAACCGTTCGGGTTATACGCACTCACGCTAATGTGTAATGGTAGGGTGATTATGAGATGAAATGGAGGACCTACAGTTTAACGTGGAATCCGAACCACGGTGGGAGGCCTGCCATTCCTCACATTCATAAGTTGTGATTAATACACGTCTTGTCAGAGGTGAAGGAAGGGTTTGGGCAATCAGATAAATCTGAATCTGTGCCGGGACCGAGGATTGAACCCCGGACCCTCAGCAGAGAAGTCTGACACCTTACCCCTAGACCACCAGGTCACCTACAACAGACTAAAAACACGGGATGATGAAGGTACGTTTTAAGGAAAGGCACTCGCATTTTCTCGAAGAACCTCTCGACCTGGATCGAACCTAGAGCTCGCAGGTAAAACACCCGATTAGACTAACCTTACCAGTTGTAATCAAACAAATGAGACAGAAGGCAAGGATCACGTGTTCTCCTCGGGTGACAGAGTAGATGTTCCAATTATATATTTAAACTAAGTCAGTCAGACAAACAAACACATTATCTTCAACTAGAAAGAGAGTTTTCAAACATATATGAATATATTATCACTGAGTCTCACTACCCGTGTGTATCATTAGCATATTATGATATTGTGAACTAATCACGACTGTGTGTCAGGGATGAGGAAGTGTACCCGCATTTGCCTGGAGGGAGAGGAGGAAAACCATCCTCCTACACCCGACAGTGTTTTGAACCTCAATCTCCCCTTCATCGGCAGTCAAGTCTATTTAAAGGATGACGCCTTAAACCATTCGACTATCCTCGATATATCCAGCCGGTATACGAACTACGACCTTCCCATCATCGGCAAACTAGACAAGGCAAAACTGACGCCTTTGTCCCCGTGTCCACTGGTGTGGGAAACTGGAAGCGCCACAGTAGACCAGGCGTGTTAGACTCGTTAGACTAAAAGGGCCATATTATTATTATTATTATTATTATTATTATTATTATTATTATTAGCACCGCGTCTTACTACCCGTTCGGGTTATACGCATGTACGCTAATGTCTAAAGGGTAGAATGATTGTGAGATGAAATGGAGGACCTACAGTTTAACGTGGAATCCGAACCACGGTGGAGGCCTGGCATTCCTCACAAAAGGGCCATATTGAAAATTGAAAATACTGAAGGAGGCCGCATTTCAAAAAATAGACTGTCACCTTATTAAGTAAAAATAGCTCAAGTTTAAAATTCTTACTATTAATAAAACAAATTACTATGATACAAAATGTTAAGATTTCCATTCTATTTTTCCCCAGAAATTTGAAACTTTTTTTTTGCAGCAAAGGATTTACTGTTCGCCTTTAAGGTGAGGATGTAGGAGACGCGAGAAAAGGATAGTGTTTTTGCAGTTTTTATATAAAAAAAAAATATTTTGGTCAAAATAAATCAAAAACTGTACGGGTAGAAACAAATAGTTTAATTTTCTTCACATGATAACCTCAACAGTTGTGTAATATCAAGGGCTGTCCTGGAATTTAATGACAACCTTTTCTCTTCATTTACAAAGTTCCCCATCAAATGCCGCTATCCTCATGACAGATATTCAACAACTGTTGATATCATCACGTGAAGAAAATTAAACTCTTATGTCTCTACTGGGGCATTATTTGATTGATTTTGACCTAAAAAAAAGTTTTGATATAAAAACTGTAAAAACACTTAACTTTTCTCGCGTTCCCCAACTTAAATTCCTGAGTTGGAATCACTTTCATAATTGATGACATCCAATTCATGAGATAAAACAACTGTTAGCACGTTCATTTGCTGCCACACAAATTTTTGGAATCGAGCTTGGGTAGTTCAAAGAGTAAAAATTTGGTACACCAACCTCACTTGCTAGATATCCCCTAATACCAATTTAAATAAATGGTACGGTGCAGCGGACAGACTTTTTCTCGCTTTTATCTTAAAATAGACATTTAGCCTACTAAAAACTCTTAAGATTTGTCAAATGAAATAATATATATTGTTGTTGAAGAAACACGACACCGAAGATCATGAATGAAATAATATACACTGTTACTTACTCAATGGCATTAGGAACTAGGAACACTGTTACAGAAAAATTGAGAAAAGAGAAATATCTTTGTCCACCAAAGAGCATAAGAATCAAATTTATTTTCAAAGACCTGAATTAAAAAGCAAATATATTTGCTTATAGCTCAGAAACTATTGATTTTATCAAAATGTATTTCAAATAAAATATTTTTTATCTTTAATAGCACTACAACTTTACAATGCTAAGTTATTTCATATCTCAAATAGTTGGGGAGAAACGATGAAAAGTGGAGAATTTCCCTTATGTAAAGTACCCTTAAAGTAACTTTTTATGAGAAAATGAGAGTTGCCATTTTGTTTATAATAATAATCAGTGTCTAGATATAAAGTTTGATCACAATCGTTAGAGCGAATTTTGAGAAAATCAATTTTTTCTCTTTTTGCCCTTCAGTAAACTACCCTTAATTGTAGGTTTAAATATCTAATTCCGAAAACTCCTCGAAACCCAGATACCAAGTTATAGCCCAAATCGGTAAAATAATGTCTGCTCTAGCCCAAGGTACAGACAGACAAAAGGCATTGCGAAAACCATTTTTAAGGTTTCAGGGGGTTATGAAACGTCGACAGTTATCAAAATCTCGTATCGAATTAGATTTTTTTGACGATCATAATAATTTCTCTCCGAGGTGTCGAGAGAATGTAAAACGTAATGATCCCAAATTGTGTATCCTCATAACGTTTATAATAATATGAATTGTTAGAATATTACTATGTTAGTTATTGTTGTAATATTACTGTGTTAGTTATGGTTGGAATATTATTGAATTAGTTATTGTTGGAATATTACTGTGTTAGTTATGGTTGAAATATTACTGAGTTAGCTATTGTCGGAATATTACTGAGTTAGTCATTGTTAGAATATTACTGAGTTAGTTATTGTTGGAATATTATAGAGTTAGTTATTTTTGAAATATTACTGAGTCAGCTATTGTTGGGATAGTATTTAGTTGGTTATTGTTGGAATATTACTGAATCAAATATTGTTGGATTGTTGTTGAATCTTCCTACCCTCAAACGCGAGTACATGTATTTTAAATTGTTCCGCCCACATTAGCATAGTTAAAATGCACACTAACCAAAAGGTCACTAAAACGAATTGGAAAGACAAGGGAACTACTAATCTTTGATTTCAATAAAAACTGACTCAATAATATTCCAACAATGACTAACTTAATAATATTCTAACAATAGCTGAGAGTATTATTCCAACAATGAGTGACTCAATGATATGCCAACACAATAATGACTAGCTTGGTATTATTCCAACAATAAATAATTCAATACTATGCTAACAATGACTGACTAAATTCTAATCCAACAATGAATGACTAAAATATTCCAACAATGACTAACTCAGTAATATTCCAACAATGAATGACTCAATAATATTCCAACAATGACTAGTTCAGTAATATTCCAACAATGACCAACTCAACAATATTCCAACAATAGCTAACTCAGTAATATTCCAACAATAAATAACTCAATTATGTTCCAACAATAACGGCCTCAATAATATTTCAACAGTAACTGACTAAATAATATTCCAAAAATGACAAATTCAGTAATATTCCAACAATGACTGACTTAATAATATTCTAGCAATGACTGACTCAGTAATATTTCAAAAATAGCTGACTAAATAATACTCCAACAATAGCTAACTAAATAATATTCCAACAATGACTAGCTTAGTAATATTCCAACAATGGCTGTCTAAATAATATTCTAAAAAATGACAAATTCTGTAATATTCTAACAATGACTGACTCAGTAATATTCCAACTATAGCTGACTAAATAATATTCCAACAAAATCTGACTCAATAATATTCTAACAATAGTTGACTAAATAATATTCCAACAATGACTAGCTTAGTAATATTCCAACAATGGCTGTCTAAATAATATTCTAAAAAATGACAAATTCTGTAATATTCTAACAATGACTGACTCAGTAATATTCCAACAATAGTTGACTAAATAATATTCCAACAATGACTAACTCAGTAATATTCCAACAATACCTAAAATCACCCTGGGTACACTTCTCCGATACGTAGTCCCCAATTTTCCCGTCAGTATCAGACCAGACAAGTCGAGACGAGACTGATGCCTCCATGCGGGTAGTCTGATCCTGAGCAGACACAAGACAATTGTCTGAGCGAGGGGGACATTAGGTTAAGTGGAGTGTCCGTGGCCCAATCAGTGAGCGACAAGGGCTCTTGGACACGTGATGGGAGATTGTGTCTGGAATGTGACGTAACTTCTTACTCAAGGAGAGGGGAAGGGGGGATGGATCACAACACCTCCCCCCCCCCTCATCTTGGCAATTAGTTCCCTCCACAAATATATTTTATTTATTCATCCTTTCCTTCAGATCGTCTTTGTCTTATCAGCTAAGGTCAGAGCGACATAGGTAAACTTTTAAAACACATACTCTCATTTGTTCATACGTCAAGCCATGTGCTTCGCATGGAGCTCGATGTTGATAGCTCTAAGAATAACTAATTTAGCTGATCATCTTTTTTTTTCAGGTGACTACTTCAAATTAATTTATTATTGTTTTTTATAGTTAAAGCTGTTTCCTATCGTGATCCATTTATAGCAAAATCATTCATAGCCTGTTTTTTTACACTCAGCTCTCTTAACCCGCCTCGGTGGCGTAGTTGGCTAACGCGCCAGTCGTGTTGAGCTAGACCACCAAGGACGGGGAGATCGAGGCTCGAATCTCGGTCGGGTGAACTGAGGGGGGTTTTTCCTAAATGGTTTTCCACTCTCCCTCCACACAAATGCGGGTTCACTTCCTCTAAATTCAACTTTCCCAATTCCTAATCCATTAGTGTAATTAGTAATTAAGCGTATAACCCGAACGGGTAGTAAGACGCTGTGCAAAATAATAATAATAATAATAATAATAATAATACACTCAGCTTAGATTACCGGCGGTAAATGTTTAAATCTAACTTCCTTGAATATTTTGTATAATTAATAATGTACTCTAGTGTATTTTAAATGTATGGATAAAATACTATTTTTCTCCAATCTGAAGATAATACTTTAATTTGAATCGTCAAATATTTAAAAATTTAGACCTAAATTCTCTAAATTTAAATAACATCAAATAGAACCTTATTTTGCTAAGGAAAATGGCAAAGCGCATCAAATGAATCTCTTGACGAAAGTATGGCAACACTGTATATTGATTCGTCTGTTTATTTAGTATATTTATCGCACTATAAAAAATAAATGGTATGATGCACCGCACAGACTTTATCTCTCTCTCTCTTTCGCTCTTTTATCTCATGATAGAGACATCCACTAAAAACTCGTAAGATATGGGAAGCTAAATAATATGCATTGCTACAGATATTATGTTAAATAATATACACTATTACAGAAACATTAAGAAAAAAAGATCATCTCTGTCCATCAAAGAGCATAGCAATTGGCTTATAGCTCAGAAACCATTGGTTTTATAAAAACATGTTTCAAATAAAACAGTTTCTTTAATAGCCCTACATCTTTACAATGATAAAATATTATGTATCTCAAATAGTTGCGAAAATACGATCCAAAATTGGAAATTTCTTATTTTGTAAAGTATCATCAAAGTTGTGTTAAAATAAGGGTCTCCATTTTGTTCGTAATGTTAATTAGTGGCTAAATACAAAATTAAATCAAAATTGTCAGAGTGAATTTTCCAGAAAATGAATTATTTCTCTTTTCACCCGGTAAACTATTCTTAATTTTAGAGCTAGATATCTAATCCCCGAAACTCCTTGAGGTAACTTTATTAAAACCCTAGATAACAAGTTCGAGCCCGATTGATAAAATTGTTTCGGCTTTAGTCCGAGATACAGTCAGACGGAATCTCGAAAACTACTTTTTTTTTTTCTGTTTCAGAGCGTCGTGAAACTTCGACATTTATCGAAATCACGGGTCTAATTACTTTGACGATTACAATACTTCTCTCTACAAGGCGTCGAGAGAAAGTAAAGATCATATTTATCTCCGTATTAAGCCGCTTTCCTGGTAAAATTGTTTAAGGCATCACACTCGTAATAAATTAGATTGCCGAAGATCTGGTTTCGAATCCCACTCGGGTATACCTAGGTTTATTTTACTCAATGGTTTTACACTCTCTCTCCATCCAAATGCGGGTGCACTTCCTTTAAAAATCGTTCATATGCATACAACCCTAACGGGCAGTGAGATGCGGTGCTAAAAAGAATATGTATTACCCGCATCGGTGGCTACGCGGACTAAATGCTAGGCTCGTCTAGTTTTGTTTGCAGGTGAAATTAAGGTCGGGGTTCAAATACCCGCCAGGTGTAGGGTGAGTGGCTAGCCACTTTCCTTCGCTGCAAAATGCAGGTACATTTCCTCTAAACTCTACCTCCCTCGCACGTGTTTCCCGGTAAGATGATTCGAGCATCTCCAGAAGTAAAAGACTTGTAAGTGGACTCACGTCAGATGGCCCGCAGCCTCGCGCTCCACACACTGCAAACCTGTGTCATGGCGGTGACCAAAGAGCCTGCCTCAACCGGGTTGTATTGTTTGACTCGAGACTGAGAGAGACCGCTCAATGAGCTTACTGGGGCAGACCGCAACGGAGGGGTTAAAGTTCGCTCGACATTTGCTCCTGACAGATGCAAGCCGCCGATTAACATCACGTTTTAATTACAATCTAGCGACTGGCGAGTGCGCTGGCTGGTGATTCGCCATAGCTCGCTGATAAACAAACAACTGATACATACATGACATAGCATTGTATCTGTACAGGGTAGTACCAAGCAGGGAACTGATTGTCTCTGTACAGGCTGTCTCAAGGGTAGTACCAAGCAGGGGACTGATTGTTCCTGTCTAAAGGGTAGTACAAAGCAGGGGACTGATTGTCTCTGTACAGGCTGTATCAAGGGTAGTACCAAGCAGGGGACTGATTGTCTCTGTACAGGCTGTCTCAAGGGTAGTACCAAGCAGGGGACTGATTGTTCCTGTCTCAAGGGTAGTACCAAACAGGGGACTGATTGTCCCTGTCTAAAGGGTAGTACCAAGCAGGGGACTGATTGTCTCTGTCTAAAGGGACCCGTCAAGGCAATCTTGCTACGTTTCAGGATAAACGGAGTGTACGTAACATTTTGCAGGACTCAAATCGCAACGAATTGACTCCAATCATTTGGTATTCGCTTCATCTATTATTAGAATAGAGGCCTATTAGAATTCATTACTGACATGCAGCTCGTTTAGAACCTTTTTATATTGTTGTCATGAGCCTTTGGGTGAATTTCCTACAAAAAGATTATTCTGTCATTCAATGAACGGTCAATCATTTCAAAGCTATTATGATAAAAAACAATTTTATCGATTTATTCACGAAAGTATGTCATTTTTGTTTGGGTATAAATATGTTTTCGTAAATTATAGAGTCGATTGGGCTATGTTATTTAGCTCAAAATATATTTTCCTAGATTGGATCTTTAAAAAATCTTATTTCTCGTCATGTTAAAAACTCTACATAAACTATATTTTGGTAACCAAATAGCATTTTTGTATCAATACAGCTATTCTACATAGGGCAAAGTAATGTTTTTGTTACACATCTTAAATATCTCTCATGGACATGAAGATAAACATTCCCGGTCCAATTATTCCTGTGTCGATGACAAATATTCAACTTTTGAGATTAATATGTGTAAAAAACTAAAATAAATGTGACTAATAAAGCCATATTTTATTTACGTTGGCCAAAGACTTTTTTTTTTTTATAAAAAGTACAAAAATACGGAGCTTAGCCCAGGTTCCCTTCCAGCCACCCTTAAGTTGTTTGTTTTTCTGTTAGTGCTTCTATTGCCGAGGACGTTGAAAGTCGCTGTGACATCCTCAAACACTCGTCGAGAGTCGAGAAGCGCTGACGTAGCCTAATTCGACGTCTGCATTCGTTTAATATGAATTTGATTGGTTTCTAAACATAAACCAGTGACGTCATCGCTCTTAATTAAATTCCGAGAAATAGTTATCACTTAGCGCGTCCTCGTGTGGAACATGTTGAGTTCCTCCTCTTGTGTGGAACATCTTGAGTTGCTCCTCTTGTGTGGAACATGTTGAGTTGCTCCTCTTGTGTGGAACATCTTGAGTTGCTCCTCTCATTTGGAACATCTTGAGTTCCTCCTCTTGTGTAGAACATTTTGAGTTCCTCCTCTTGTGTGTAACACCTTGAGTTGCTCCTCTCATTTGGAACATCTTGAGTTCCTCCTCTTGTGTGGAACATTTTGAGTTCCTCCTCTTGTGTGGAACACCTTGAGTTGCTCCTCTCATTTGGAACATCTTGAGATGCTACTCTTGTGTAGAACATCTTGAGTTCCTCCTCTTGTGTAGAACATTTTGAGTTCCTCCTCTTGTGTGGAACATCTTGAGTTGCTACTCTTGTGTAGAACATCTTGAGTTCCTCCTCTTGTGTGGAACATCTTGAGTTGCTCCTCTCATTTGGAACATCTTGAGATGCTCCTCCTCAGTTGTCTGCATGGATACTGCGCCCGACTGATCCAGGTTACCAGGAATCGATTACAACCCTCGTCACTGGAAATTACGTTTATTGACGTAGTTCACTCTTCGTTGTCATTTATTGAAGTGCCTAACACTCCTCGGGGCTATTTGCACCTGGGACTATAGTGAACTCTTAATCCCTCGCTCCTCGCGGTATGTGGAGGCTACGTCATGGACTTTACCGGGATTTCAACCAAACGCTCGTAAATAATATTAAATATATATAATCTTTCGCAACACAGCAACAATCTTGGACACGGTTGAGGTTTATTTATCTTGTTCAATTCTTTAACTCACTGATGGTGTAATTCACCTTCCTTATCCTGTTACTCTAGATTAACTGGTTAGCCTTGGCTGGAGACGATCATACAGTTTATTAATTTAACTAAAGATGTTATCCGTACCGGTGGAAACGCGCTCTAAACGTCAAGCCCATTTAGTCTTGTTCGCTGGCGATGGGGAGGTTGGGATTTGAGCTCTGGGTGGGTGTAGTAGGAAAGTTTTTTTCCTAGATGGTTTTCCACTTTCCCTCCACGCGAATTCGAGCAGATTTCCTTAGAAACTCGATGTACCTCATCCCTAGTCTGTGCATGTAACACAAGATGTACCTCATTCCTAGTATGTGCATGTAACACAAGATGTACCTCATCCCTAGTCTGTGCATGTAACACAAGATGTACCTCATCCCTAATCTGTGCATGTAACACAAGATGTACCTCATCCCTAGCCTGTGCATGTAACACAAGATGTACCTCATCCCTAGTCTGTGCATGTAACACAAGATGTACCTCATCCCTAGCCCGTGAATGTAACACAAGATGTACCTCATCCCTAGCCTGTGCATGTAACACAATATGTACCTCATCCCTAGTCTGTGCATGTAACACAATATGGAGAGTGGAACGCGGGGAACAAATCAAAATAAAATTTTTAAATTTTATTTTATTGATGACACTGGTTCAAATATCTGGCGCTGTCCGGAAGAAAGGTTTTTTTAGCACCACGTCTTACTACCCGTTTGGTTTTTTACATTTATGTACTAAATACGATAATGGTTTTGAGGATTAGAAAGGTTATATTTAAAGGAAGTGTAACTGCATTTGCGTGGAGGGAGAGTGTAAAACCATTTTGAAAAAATACCCTCAGTACATCCGACTGAGATTCGAGCCTTGGTCTCCCCGTTATCCAGTCTAGTCGAATGTGAGAGTAGCGCCTTAGACTATGCAGCCACTGAAGCGGTAAGGTTTTTAGTTTAGTGGTTATACGTGGTGGTTAACTTTAACCGTTATAATTCTGGTTTCCAGGTGCACATGTTCTTACACAGAGGCTACTAATTTTACAATGTCATCCCTCTGTGTGCAGTAGATGTGACAATCACAGACCCAGACTAACTCTTCATACTATTAATATAGTTGTATGATTTACCTGAAATATATGTTAACGTGTGAATTCTTCTACCGCATGGATTAAACTTGACGAGTTAATGTTTGTCTTGGCACTGAGAGTCAAGTGTGAGCTTGTGGATTGCCTCAACCTTTCACCTAGACTCGGGTTATTACAAGTCGCTAATTACTTCACTGCATTTTATAACCTGCCCCGTGGTGTGCTGGTCAGTGCGCCTGGCTACGAGTCTAGGGGTCCCGGGTTCGATTCCCGACTGGTACCTTGGGTACTTTTCCCGAAAGGAGAACTACCCCAACGGTCACCGGGGTTTGGTTAGTTAGGCCTAAGTTAGGTTTAAGTGTTTCCACTGGTTCTACGCCCTCATACTCACTATCACCCTCAGACTATCCCCCTCATACTATCCCCCTCATACTATCTCCCTCATACTATCTCCCTCATACTATCTCCCTCCTACTCACTATCACTATCACCTCATCTCATCGGGACATGAAAGTAGCCGTGAGTTGAGGTCATTCTTACAATTTTTAATAGTAAATAAATAAAATATTGCTTCAGTAAATACGTTTAGTTTAATTTTCTTTTCTTTGTTATATCAACCGTTCTTTAATATCTGTCAAGATCATCTCGTAGTTTTACCAGGACTTTTTCTCTTCGTTTAAGAAGTCCTGTTCAAAGTTCATGAAAGTTATTCAACAACTGTTGATATTACCAAGGCGAAAGAATTGAACTAAACGAATTGACTGGGTAAATATTGTATTTATTTTGATTTTTAAAAAATTATATTAAAAGTAGTGTTAAAGTAAAATCCAGATAATTGTGACGCAACTATAATGAATGTTCGAGTCTCGTGCTAACTAACCCCCGACACTTGTTGGGAAGTATAAGGTTTAAATGAAACAAAAGATCCCTCTAATGGCAATATCCGCTATCAGTGCGGCTATCAAACCTGTGGGAGATTAGATCGAGCTTCAATTAGCCGTCAGCGCAACACTGGCACAAGGAACACTGCTAAAAAAACCAGCACAATACAGATGTGTGTCCTACTCCAGACACGTGGACAATGGCGTCATTTTACTCTTGTCCAAAGCCTCGTCCACACTAATGGAAGATCACATGTGAACCCTCCCCCTTTCCAACACACCCTCGCTTCCCCCTCCCTCCCCCCCTAGTGCACCCAGTCGATATTCGGACCTCTCTACCTACAGTTCATTCCTGTATATTGCGAGCCTGACGGCTTAGAACTCGCGACCACCGGAGTGGGTGTATTCATTCATGTCGCTTGCGTGGCTCTGCCCTCGGGGGATTCCTTCATTAAGAAGCTCCTCTCTCCCGTTGTCTGGTTTATATTGTAATTACCGGCCGCGTTGACAACAACACCAACAACAACAACAACAACAAATTATCTTTCTTCCATGACACCTTCTCAAGACCATACACTAATAATTGAACCAATTGTCAGAAAATGTACAATTCCCTCAATGAGACCCCTCGTGTTCGTGACATTGTGTAGATCCTTGACTTAGTTAACAGCCGTGACAAGTTTGTGGAGGGCTAATTTGATTGGTCACACCAGAAGTTGGTTGCGTGTTGTTAGCCTAACTTGAAATCTCAGTTTTGAGTTGCGTCAGTAAACATTCACAACTGAACCTTCTAGCGTAAGAAATAAAACCTAGTCAATTAAATAATAAAAACAAATTAATTTACAACTGTATCGGTGACACAGAATCTGCAGTGGCGGAGAACAGACCCCTGCAGGGGTCGAGCGTAAAACTACCCCTGCATCGCAGGGTTTGAGGAAAATATTCATTACTTGTACATTTTTTTGCTTAAGTTATCGTAAATATCAAATTTATCCATAATTACTTTTAGATTAAATGGGAAAGAGAATTATTTAACCGCAATTTTTTTTAATGAGCTGCAAACAAAATCTAAAAGTAACTATTTTGTAACATCAATGGCAGCGTAGAAATCGTTTCCCTTTGATAATATTCATGTGTAGGTTTGACAGTCGGTGTTTGTACAATCGTAGGTGGCAAGTCTCCTCACAAGTCACAGAGTAATCCAATACTAATAATATTAACTTTTTCTGTCGTCATTTTCCTCGCCCTTCTGATCTTCAGTTGTTTCCCAGAACAATCTACAGGTTCACTAAAAAGGTGTTTGTCAAAAACACTACACTGATGAAAACTATCAAGTGATTTGGGATGAAGTTAAAGTAACTAATTGGAAGTTTTTTTGAAAACGTTGTAATCTATTAAAAGTACCTTCGAAATTGCATATAAAGATATATATATATGGTTCGAAAATTTTCTTGACTCCGACGGCTGGGGGCATGTTCCTTAAACCCCCCCAAGTTTTAGATTCAGGGGTTGGGTGAGTCATAAATCTCCGCTCCTGAGAATATGGATGGATTTTAGCTCAGAGAGGGACAGAAATGGGGGGGGGGAGAAGTAAGGAAGCATTTTAGAGGTAATCTACCCGTATTTGCGTGGAAGGAGAGTGAAAAACAATCTAGAGAAAAACACCCTCAGTAGACCCAACCGATATTCTAACCCCGATATCCCCGTCATCAGAAGACCATTCTAACACGAGAGTGACGCCTAAGACCATTTAGCCACTGAAGTGGGTAAAGTCTCTAGTTGATGGGCAGTCCACTCTTTAAATGTAAAGAAAAACTCATGTTCAAAGTCTGCTGTACCCGCAACAGATATTCAACAACTGTTGATATTACCAAGTGGAGAAAATTAAACCAAAAGTAGGTACAGTCTGTTCACCACAGCTTTTCACCTTAATGACAGTTGAAAAATCATATTTTTAGGTCTTGGGTTGCCAGCACTTGTAAAAGATCACTGTTTTGTTATAAATGTTAAGTTTTTCAACTACATGTTATATTTTACATTAAAAATAAAATAAACTTAAATTATATCACACAATTTCTTTACTTTTTATCATTTATTTTTATATTATCCGTAACAATATCTTAAACATAATTAAAAGTACTTATTTTTTGTTTTGTAATGTTATTTATAATGTGTAATATAGTGCATCATACATTAATACTTTTTAATGCAGGCATCGTATTTACTTGGCTAAAGGGAAAATTCTTGTCTTTTTTTTATATATATATTATATATTATTTTATGATTATTTTATCGTATTTCGAAATATTTCACTGAATAAAATAGTTTTACCCATTGCATGGGTGGACTATTGTAAAGAATTTGTTTGCGCCATGATCAATCACATGGTTTAAATTCACCGGTCGCCATTTTGAAGCTATATTTGTAAGACCTTTTGTGAAAGTGCTGTGAATAATATTATTTTTAAATGGAATAAAACTATAAATAAACTTTGTGCCCGACTTTAAATAAATATAAATAATATTGGCCTAAATTAATGTGGTTAACTATCACATTCATACGTCACCATATGTTTTCATTAGAGTTAACTAAAGTGACAGGTTGTCAGCTGTTGGCGTAGGGATACATTAGGGACTATTTCTAGTAACTTTTTGAGCTCTCATCCAAGTAAACTCGGGTGGTGAATGTACTCTACCATAAGATTATGTAGCTAAGAATATGCCCTATGGAGTTTAACGAGTTTCATAAAATAAGACACGGGTACAACTTAACTAACGCAAAGTGTCCTCGGCCATGCTCAACATCGTTAATGAACTATGTGGTGCCAAAAAGTAGACTGAAACAAGTTTACGAAATATTCGTAATTAGCTATATGCAAGGTCACTAAATAGGCTAAAAAAAAAAACAATGAGTTGGTCTAACGTGTTCGTTGGTCGGATCTGAAAAGATTCAAATGACATCAGGAGAAAAAAAAACCCATTCAATTGTTAAATTTTGACTAAAATGAATGTTTATCCTATTAAAAGGCTGGTTAGCACCGCTCTACGCTGACAGGTTATAAACAAGTCCAGGCGACAAGCAGAGCATTGTTCAATCTTCAACCTGGTTCAAAGGATTACAAACAGAATGTCAAGGATCACTAATATTTGAGTTAAAAACTCATTCTAGAAGGGGGCGCGGGAAGGATCGAATTGTACACAAATATTTTTTATAGGGGGGATAAATATTACCATGGATCATCCTTTGTTAACCAACTGGGATGTAGTGGTCAGCGCGCCCAGTGGGTCCCGGGTTTGATTCCGAGCTGGTGCTGGGGTAATTTTCCCGAAAGGGGAATTACCCCAACGGTCACTAGAAGCTAGGTTTAAGTATTTCCACTGGTTTCACACCCACATACTCACTATCACCCTCATACTCACTATCACCCTCATACTCACTATCACCCTCATACTCACTACCACCCTCATATTCACTATCACCATCACCTCATCTCATCAGGACATGTTAAGAGCCTCCATGGAAAGGATGTACTATTAGTACATTCGGGCGTCCCCTGGACAATAGTACATTAGTACTGGCTAATTTTTCCACTACTGGGCTAAGAGTGATGTAGCCCAGACGAGTATAAATTTAAAAAAATCCTTTCTTAGCCAATTAAATTATGTTGTAGAATGGACATGATAATCTTAGTGAGAGCCGATATTTATCTGTCAGGCCACTGCTGTTTCTTTACCTCTTTATTCAACGCGTCTTATTTCCCGTTTCAGCTATGAACATATATTTACATACATTAAATATATTATTATTATTATTATTTATTATTATTATTATTAGCATCACGTCTTACTACCCGTTCGAGTTATACGCACTTACGCTAATGTGTAATGGTAGGGTGATTGTGAGATGAAACGGAGGACCTACAGTTTAACATGGGATCCGAACCACGGTGGGGGCCTGGCATTTCTCACATTCACAGGTTGTGATTAATACACGTCTTGTCAGAGGTGAAGGAAGGGTTTGGCAATAAGATAGATCTGTGCCAGGACCGAGAATTGAACCCCGGACCCTTAGCACAGGTGTCTGACACCTTACCCCCTAGACCACCAGGTCACCTTTACATACATTAAATATATTACTTACACCAACGTGGTAAGGGTTGAAATGATAGTTAATATACTCGAATTTGCGTGGAGATCTAGTGGGGTTCTATTTAGTGGAAAACTACCCTTAAGGTGCTCACTCACGTGCGGAAATTGGGGTTCAATCGTGTGCAGACCGGAACTGAAGGGGCTGATTGAGTCCCCACACACATCAGATCAGTTTGATAACAGCCAACATGTGATACAAGTATTCGCCGCACAACATCATTCATCCTGGGATTCGTAGGAGAGCTGTGTTGTGAACTGAGTCTTCAGGCAAGAAACTTGTAGTGTGTGTTGTGAACTGAGTCTTCAGACAAGAAACTTGTAGTTTGTGTTGTGAACTGAGTCTTCAGGCAAGAAACTTGTCGTGTGTTGTCAACTGAGTCTTAAGACAAGAAACTTGTCAATCATCATCGTTCTCGATAAACGCCTGCGACTTCAACCAACACACACGTGCAGTTTCCAGTCCCTACAAATGTCTGGTAGGTCGTGACTTCTCTTATAACTGTCAGTAAAGGGGGGGATTATTTGCTTCATTCCGACGTGCCACAGACGATGACCTGCGGTATCCTCATCTGTGTGGCACCTTAAGACTTACAGACGTGAGATGGAAAATTTTCTGTTTCCGTTTATATTTTGGTTGCCTCTTTACTTTTTTATCTTCCAACTACAATTTATGCTTTGGGCTTATTCACATTCTGCGTATAACCCGAACGGGTAGTAAAACGCGGTGCTAATAATAATAATAATAATAATAATAATCTCATTCTCCGAGTTGTGTGTTTATTGATATATATATATCAACAGTTTCCAGCCTGTGGTTGGGTCAGTTTAGTAAAATGCCTCCATCTTCCCATCATTATTTCTTCTTTAATTACTTCCATTCTTCTCCTCTAGCTTGTACAGTTACTGTTATATGCTCCTCCCCTCTATTTATTGGGTTCCGTTACAGTCTTTTTCCTACCTACTTAGTTTTAATAATTCTCTTTAGCATCATCTCCTTCTCCATCTTCATTTTATGCCCATACCATCTCACTCTTGTTCCTCTACTATCTCATGTACTCACTGTACCCTCACTCTTTATTTTATAATGTAGAGGAGTTGCGGGTATTATGGAACAGTCGGGCGATACTGAATACCATTGTTTATCATATGTTAAGTGTCACAATCTATCGTTAACTATTTCAACTATTACAGAAAACAATTTCGAACAGCTAATGACGCCCTCACTTCGACAGATCAACTGATTGTTTTGTGAGAGACGGTTGTTTGTTTTGGGTGTCACAACAACTTTTGCAGGCTAGTGTTTATCATGCTATATTTCTTTACTCTACTGTTCTTATTAATTATAATCAAATCATTAGGTTAAGGCTCACTCATACTTATCTTTGAGTTAAAATATTATTTTACTGTAACTTTATTATAACCTAACAAAAAACATTGTTTTCCAAAATGGCGAGTCGGGCAATAAGGAATACTACTATTCCAACAATGGCCGCACATTTTTCAAATATTTGGCAAGTGATTTATTTTGTCAACTTAAGCTAAAACATTTTTACTAACACCTAAGAAATCTATTAAGAGAACAATGTAACCTAATACAATATTTTGGTCTATTATATTTTATAATTCTTTATTAATACTGATTTATTGATTAGTATTTTTTATTATAATGCTTTATTTCTATGATTCATTATTATTACTATTTTATTATTTTACACATAATATTTCCATGTTTTTTTTACACTGTCTTATGAAACATTTGTTAGTTTTAGTAAATATAACTAATTTTTTTATATAAAATGTGTAGCATTCCATATTGCCCTCATTTGTTCCACATCTCTTTTAAGTGCTCATACAGTAAATTAAAAGTTATTAATTTTGCTTTAAAAACTAAAAATAGTTAAAAAAATATTATTTATAAGTTTAATATGTAACTCAATGACAAAATGTGAAAATACGCTTTGATATTATTGAAAAAATAAGTGGTATTCCATATTACCCGCACCTCTATCTAATTTATGGTTTATTTATTTGTTTCATTTATAAATGTACATTATACTATCCCATTCCCTCCTTTAATATATCCATGTTTGACAATAATAATTATTTGGGTAAAAACTAAGGCTCATATAAGCATAGACTATGGAAACAATATATTAAATTTGAAGTGCGAATAATTATCATATTATTATTACTATTACTATTACTATTATTATTATTATTATTATTATTATTATTATTATTATTATTATTAGCACCGCGTCTTACTACCCGTTCGGGTTATACGCACTTACGCTAATGTGCAATGGTAGGGTGATTGTGAGATGAAATGGAGGACCTACAGTTTAACGTGGAATCCGAACCACGGTGGAGGGCCTAGCATTCCACATATTCACAAGTTGTTATTAATACACGTCTTGTCAGAGGTGAAGGAAGGGTTTGGCAATCAGATAAATCTGTGCCGGGACCGAGGATTGAACCCCAGTACAGAAGTCTGACACCTTACCCCTAGACCACCAGGTCACCAATTAACATATTACATCAGTTAGTTTTCCTGTAGTGTTAATACCCTCTTCCTCCTAAAAGAGCAACGAAATCGCGTCTGTTGACTAAAAAATAACAAAGTGAAATAGAGGAAAACTTATAAACAGCGGCTGTCGAGAGAACAAATTGACATTCTGATGCACTTCCTTGAAGCATTTCGATCAATCAGTGGCCAAGGTCTAGAACTTATATCATGTACCCGTCATGAAACAATGTCTTCACCAGAACAAAATAAAACAGCCCCCCCCCTCTCATCCTTCCCCCGAACAATTTCTCACATTCATTAAGAAACGCGCAGAACTTTCTGGTTCATCCGCGACGCGGAATTTTCCGGATTTGCTTCGGGCGCAATTTAAAAAATAACTCCTTCTCTATCGATGTCAGAAATCATACCATCAAGTGTTGCCCTCGTTAACGCCACCCTGTAATTAAACAGTTATGCTCTTAGTCGAGACGAATTAGTGTTCAAGGTCATTGTTTCTGTGTTGATACGACAACTTGTATTGTATGGACCCAGGAAACTGCGTTCTTCCCAAACAGATCAGTGATACGAACAGCCATTGGTTGTTTCAATCTAGTTTGTCTTTTTAAATCGTTATGTTTGGACCAATGGGCAGCCTTGGGTTGTTGGCGCGTTGAATCTCCTGATTTATAGAGAGCTTCGAACCACTCGTATCTTGACTGATATACATCTCTTCTTGAAGTTATTGTTCACAATATGATGTCATCAAACGAACTGAAGGAAATGATCTCATCCGTACCAGTGGGCACGCGGCCAAAGGCGTCGGTCACACTACCCGCCCGGGCTATCCGTATTTAACTACACTAACGGGGTAAGAATGATGAAGTGTGAATTTTAAGGGAGCCTACCCACATCTGCACTAAGAGAGACTGATGAACCATTCAGGAAAAACTCCACCCTCAGTAGCTTTACCCAGCTTGGATTCGAAATTCAACCTCTCCATTACCTTGCGAACCAGACTATATGAGACTGACGCTTATTCTGCGTGACCACCGATGCGATTCAGTCTCATCTTGTGCGGTTTTTGCCGTTGATTAGAAGGTCCAGATGTTTGGAGTCGTGGGTTTTTTCCTAAACGTGTCTCCCACTCTCCCTCCAGGTAAATGCAGCTACACCTCCTCATCCTTACCCCACGTGCTAGCACGGACGGGTGGTATGACTCTTAGCACGAAGGGAAAGTAAACAAACGGCTGAAAGAATTGTCGTTGAAGGTCTTTTAAGAATGTTTTCTTTATTCCCTAAAACCGCAAAGTATTTCTTGGTGTTTCTGCACACAAATTAGTCTCGACCTTGAATAAATGGGCGCCATCACATTCCACTGTTATTATCTGAGGTTTTTTAAAGCGCGTTATTTAACAGAGTCCTAACGCATTTGGCCATCCATAACCAATCTGAATCAATCTTGTCTTTTGATCCATGAACAGAAATACCTTCATTTGAGGTAAACAAAATTATTGGATTCCGTTAGATAAAAACACAGTATTGGTAGAACTTATTTATTGTTGTTAAAAATTATGACGAATTATTTTTAATTTAATCACGCTAAAATTCTTCTTCTTTAACGTTACGTGACTTTGTTGACAGTAATCTGTGTAGCAGCCCCTCCTCTTTGGTCCAGGATTGAGACGACGTTTATTGGTTATTGGAATGTTGGGAAGACAATTGTGATTGCGTCGTTGGGGCGGCTTTTGTTTTCCGTAATCTCAGCTCAGTCGGTAGCATGTCTGAATTTATCCAAGGGTCCCGGGTTCGATTCATGGAACGGCCGAAAAAATGTATCATTGGTGAGATGTAGGATTATCCTTTCATAGGGATGAAATGAAATCTGGGGGCTGGATGTTGTGTCTGTTCTAGATTTAAATTAATTTTAAAGTCTTGCGCAGATATTAACGGTCGGTTCAGAAAGTGCACGTTAAATACCTCAAATGAATGTAACGAAAATTTAATTTCAGAAGATAAGGACGAAGAACGATTTACTTCTGTTGCTAATAGTAAATATGTCTATTTTTGATATGTCTAGTAAGCATTTACATCAAGAAAGTTGAACATAATTCGCATTTAAAGAAACAAATAATCAATTTTGTGAAAACAATTTTTTTTTTAGCGTACATATTATGAAGTCAAAATTTCAACAATATTAACTTAACTGACAAATTTTGATATAAATTTTAAAGACGCTAGGTAGAAATTCGTAGAAACTCGTCTCGTGAAATTACGTCGTAAAATTTCGGTGTCTATTAATCGTTGTTCAATAATAATCTTGTAAATTGTAATTATTATTTGTTTTTTATTTTGCAATTTAGTGAAGAGCTCTCTATAAATTATGATAGTAGGTTTTAGATATTTTATAAAATTTGAGAAATGAATCCTGGATCAGCAGTTAAATTTCTCAACCCTTAACTTAGGTCCGGAGTCGTTTCTTGATCATCTTCGTGGCTCAGTGGTTTGGGAAACTGATTGACTGTAGAGGATTCTGGTGGTGCCTACAATAGCTCAGTGGTTTGGGAAACTGATTGACTGTAGAGGATTCTAGTGGTGCCTACAATAGCTCAGTGTTTTGAGTTATTCAATTACTTGGATGGGTCTGTTACAGTTCTTGTTGTCCAGCGCTGTTTCAGGTTAAGTTAGATGTTATTTTTTCACTGCGTCCTACTTATTATCCGTCCGGGCTAGACGCATTTTAAGTACGCTAATGAGATAGGGATGATAATATAAATAAAACACACCCTAATTAGCATAAAGGAATGGTGGAAATACATTTATGAATAAAAAACACCCTTAGTACACTCAGCCAGGATTCGAACCCCGATCTCTCTTTTGCCGGCACACTAGATGAGCCTGACATTTAGTCCGCAAGCTCACAGACGCGGGTTTAAGCTAGTTAGTAAGTCATGTATTGAGTAAAAGCAGCAGTGTTACCCCAGTAATAATGGCAGACATTTCCAGGTTCTTGCAGTGGAGTTAGGCAGGATCTACCCCTGTCTTCCCGCAATCAGCAGTACCTACTACACACTTGGGAAACCTAGCCAGGGACCTGTACAGCTTTATATCAACCCTCGAGTTTACTTAGGGGCAGTAAATCACACATTCCCCAACAGAAGCTAAAACAATGCGGAGTTTACTTTTGGTAGAATTAAAATTCGGCGTGTAAATATTTGACTCGAGATATTTAGGAGCCTTATGACGTCATTCCAGGACCTTGCGAGCTTCCATTGCCAAGATCAGGGACTGATTAGAAGCCCGGATAAACAGGGTCTAGACCGGTTATCCCGATATACGACGTAGGAGTAAGAATGAGACGCAAATTTTACTGCGCAATAATTGATAATAAACATTGTGGTTACTTTATTTAAGCATTTTTTGATCTCATTTAAGCCTCCAAGTCTACAGATAAATTTTGTTTTTTAGGCTAGCCCAGAGAATCTTCAGCTATGGCCGGTCACCCGCTTGAGCTAGCTCCTTAAAGCAAGTACATTTGTACTTTCTCATATAGAGAGATCATTACAGTCATGAACGTTTGTGCCTCGATATCACGACGAATGTTGAAGTTTCTTGCCTCGATATCGCGATGAATGTTGAAGTTCCTTGCCTCGATATCGCGATGAATGTTGAAGTTCCTTGCCTCGATATCGCGATGAATGTTGAAGTTCCTTGCCTCGATATCGCGATGAATGTTGAAGTTCCTTGCCTCGATATCTCGATGAATGTTGAAGTTTCTTGCCTCGATATCACGATGAATGTTGACGTTTTATTCGCCTCCGAACTAGAGAAAGTGGGTTTTAAAATTCTTTCTCTCTGTACCTGAGGCTACCGCCCAATCTGTTCGACGGATTCCGTTCAAAATTCATATTTAGTTGTTGTATGGGCATACATCAGGGTAGTTTTTTAAAATTTATATTCTAGCTCCCAAATAAACGTTAGTTACGTTACTTTACTACAGATAATTTACAATAAAAAAAACTCTCCATGACGTCAGCCTGGAATAGAGTCACACCGACAGAGCGGCCGCTGTCTGTTGGAGAAGATATTGCCAATTCCCGTGGATGGAGGGTGTCATTCAGTTAGCACAATGAACCACACGAGGCTGAGTTGACCCTGTTCCAGACTCAATGCTTCACAGAAAATCTGGAGGTGCCGGTAATCGAACCCAGAACCTCTGGATATGTAGCCATTAAATCTTACTACAGAGGCGGCCTAGCTACTTATTCAACCTATACTATGTGTACTTTGGCTACCAATACTCTTATTGGCGAAGCTTGTAAATATTATCGGAGATAAATATATATTTTTGGTAGAGAAATGGATGGTCACAAATATTTGAAGCCAAGTTGAGGTGTTTTCGAATCTTCCCCTCCCACCTTCCCCCTTCTCACCCTGTCAACATCCACGTTTTAAAGAAGAGATTCAACTCTTTACTACAGACTGCACTTAAAGACTTGCGGTTTATTTTTAAAAAAAAGGTTAATAGCAATAATTGCTAATACAAGACCACACTTCAAAATAATTATATACTTTTCAAGGATGTAATTAATAATTAAGATTATCTGAAAACAAAAGTGGCCCAAGGAAAAGGTTGTTAGTGTTTTGGTACAGACTGTAATGTATCACTTGTAGCTTATGAACTTGAGTTGTACAGGCTACTAGACTCTTGATACAGACTGTAGTATCCAACTTGCGGTTGTATTCAAATGAACCGTAAATCAATTGCTCGACAAATAAAATAAACAAACTAATTATTATAACGTTAACTTTTACGGTCAATTAACTTACATTATTTATTTCATGCAGATGGGACTTTATCGTTTGTTTTATATTGAGCGTCATCACCGGTACTTATAGCGATCATAACGCTCCTTTTGTCGTGTGAACGCACTAGTTCTCTTAGCTCGATCACTGTAAGTATTATGTAAACATCCGCTCGTAATTAAAACCTAGGGAGATGTTTTCAATAGACCTAAGCTTGTCGTAAGATTTTCAACAGTCTAATTATCATAGTAAGAACTTTATCTGACGGCTAGAGAAGCTACTATCTTTACATGCATTCATACGTCAAGTCATGTGATCTGCAGCCGTCACTTTTGAGAAATATTATCAACACATAAAATAACAATAATAATATAGTAAAATGTTATCAATGTTGACAGCAAGAAATGTGTATTTGTATTTTATAGACAATTCTACCCTGCAGTTACTTAAGCCGCTGTAGGATGAGGAAAGTTAATGATGGTGTTAAAGAAAACCTCAGTCCCTGCGACCGAAATTGAACCTTGGACACTTGAGCCAGATGCATGCAAGCGGTCAGACCATTCAGTCTTCAGACAAGTCACGGGAGAAAACATATCGATACACCCGACAGAGATTCGAACCCCGACCTCCCTGTGTTATTAAACAAGTAGAGCCCCAAACATATCCCAACAATCAATAGTATTGCCAGTTACTCAAATGATCGAAGTTAATTTATAAAAAAAGAAGCTAATGAACCGTTCTTTCCACGGGATGTGTTTATAACACGGCCATGCGTTCCTCAGCTGATTATCTTCACACAACGAATTTATAGAAATATTATTATTATTATTGGTTAAGACCCGGCTTCACATAGTTTAGGATATATAGCCCTGGACGAGCTAAAATGTTGTGTTCTGTAGCCGCCATTTTCTTTAAATATGGCCGTCTTCTCTAATATACATCTAGGAACCTTTCAAAGTTGGTCAATGAAAATACGATAGTCAGAAGATGAGGATAAAGGCCGAAAAGTGGTGTTTTGTAGCCGCCATCTTGAAACAAAATGGCAGACGTATATTTTATTTACTCCACATGCTAACAGGACGCCCAAGATATGTCCATGAGAAATAAGAGCATAATCGGTGTAGTGGTTTTTGTGTGAGAAAGTAACAGCTGATAAAAAGGCCAAAACATAGTATTTTGTAGCCGCCATCTTGAAACAAAATGGTGGATGTACATTTTAATTTATTAGCCTGTATGTTAACTGTATGTCCGAGCTATGTCCATGATAAATTTCAGTACAATCAATAAATTGGTTTTTGCGTGAAAAGGTAACAGACCAACATAAACCTATTTTGATATATTAGTAAGATGAGAACAAGCTATCGCCTTGTAGAGAATGTTTAGTTGAACATCATTCTATAAAAATACTCCTTTATTCTCACTCATAAATATAAATGAACATCTGGCACTAGAAGTAGTTTTCAGATTACCATTTATTTGAATGATAAATTCAACGTTACAACGTAATTATAGACTTGAATGTTGAAAATCATGTTTTTATTTTTTTCCCCAAGACTTTAGAGGCGACTTCGAGGCGCCCGACAACTTTAAAAAAAACTGACGGCAATATCTAGATAGTTTTTTAATTCGATATTTTATTAGGTGAGGATTTTAAGAACGTTTTCATTTTTTGTTTCTAAATTTGATCTGCGGTTCAGTTCAATTCACTTAGAAAGAAACTTTTATTTTATCCACCGCGTCTAACTTCACGTTCGGGCTATACGCGTGTATATTAAATAAAGCAAAAAGCGTTCTCTGGATCTAGAATCCTGACCGGATTGTCACTATGTATTTTATTCGTACATTATTTCCCACTCTCCCTTCACGCAAACGCGTGTAAATTTCCTCTAAATTCTTCCTTCCTCGTCCATACTCCACCAACATAATTAATATACTTATAAGTCATTACCGGTAGTACCCAGTGGTGCATAGCTTTATATATATTATTAGGTGTTCTGTGTTACGACAGGTCCATTCTTTTTATCAGTAAACTTAAACTGCTTCCTCCTTCAGCTCTCGGAATTTTCTTCTTTCCTTCAAATCATCCGATATTTGAATCCTCCTCCTTCCTAAGTTCCTCTTTCCTATATATGATATTTCATACATTAACCCGGCAACTCCTAACGGCTACAGCTCCCAATTATATAAAAAAAATATGGCGCGATGACATTGCAGTTTGACGGGGATTTACCCCAAATTATTCTAAAATAACGCACAAATTTGCTAGTAAATTATTACTCATCCATTATTTTGTTTTGTATTAAACCAATTGGCAAACTTAAACGAGAGGATTAAAGTCTTACGAGTTTGTTTGAGCTATTAAGATTAAATTCACGACGAGTTCTGAGGTCGATCAACATTGATATCCATAGACGTAGTTTGTGTTTGGTTACGTTCAGTGGCGTCTTTAGAGGAAGGAAGGGGACTCTCAATAAATAAGATAATCTTAACAGTTAGTCTATTATCAGTGAAGTGTTGCCAGGATAAGCAGAGCTATACCACCATTGTCAATAGCCAAAACTAAGGCTTTACTATCATTTACAACTACAAGTTTTGAAATAGTTTGAACAAAATAGTATACTTATGACCTAGCCTTACATTTTTGGCCAAAACAAATACAATATGACTTCAGTAGATACTAGTTTAATTTTCTACATTTGGAGACATCAACAGTTGTTGAATATCTGTCACCAGCATCGCGTAATTTGACCAAGACCTGTTCCCTTCATTTAAAATGTTTCTGTTCATAGTCAGCCATGTCCATGACAGATATTCAAATACTATTGATGCTACCAAGTGTGAAAAATTATACTTAACATATCTATTGGAACAATGTGCGTGTTTAAAAATATTTTTTGTTATAAAAACTCCTAAATACCTGCGTCAACTGTCTCACACCCTGGTATGGGTTGTGTCAGGTCTGAGTCGCGTAAGAACATACCGTGGTACTATCTAAATGTCCCACGTGTGTTACTCACGTGTCCTCGCCGCGCAGGCGCAGTTCTGCCACAGACACGTGTCCTCTAAGGACAGAGTTGTTCCTCTCGGCGACCACCTGTCGGACAGACTGGCCAGAATCCCGTCTACCGTGGAGGTAAGTCGTGGTCGGGTGGAAGGGGTGGGGGAGACATTTCAAGTTCATTGCCTCTCGTTTTTTACTATTTGCCGCATTAACAGACAACAAAACTACTCAAGAATTTACCCTCTCTTTTTTTATTGCTTGAAATGTTCCTTGCTTTTCTTTCCCCAGCCATTCCGAGTCTATCGGTTCCCCATCTAGAAAGTTTTGAAACTAATTTACACACGCATCGGTGGTCGCGTGGTCTAAGCGTAATTTTCGTGTTGGCTGGACTTCTGGGGACGGGGAGATTGGGGCTAGAATCCCGGACAGGTTTACTGAGGGGGGTGGTTCATCCTAAATATGTTTCCACTCTTCCTCAACGCAAATGCTGGTACACTTTCTCTACATTCAATTTCACTCGTCCCTAACTCATTAGCGTATGTAACTAAACATGTGTATATTCTTTAAATTGAAAAATGACACCTGGACGACGTGAGAATTGAACCCGGAATCTTTAGTTTAGTATGACAATGCTTTAACTACTGATCTATCCAGTAGTCGTCCCGTGCCCAAAGTCATTCTTCACTCATATTTTAAGCCATGTTTAAATGGCCACTTCTTATTTCATTCACAATTAAATATCTGTTCTCGATTTTTTTTCATAACTTGTCAAAAATTATAGGAGTATGATGGGGCCCTCGCCCCTGGACTCGTGAGTTCAATTGTGGCCTTCGGGTACTTTTACGTTGGTATCCCCTGCCCTTGGCTATCGGGAGGTGTAATAAAAAAAACCTCCCTCCTTATATGGCCAAAGACACCACGGTGCGTTTGTAAACCATGTTTGGCCCTAAAGAATAACACAAAACAACCAGTGGCGCTTCTTAAAATTGACGTACTTCAAATTGACGTGTCATACTAAAAAAAAAAGTAAAAACAAAAACTTGTAAAACAGTTTTAGATACATTGTGTGTAAGGGGGCGGCCAGACTGAGCGAGCGACTAAAATATAAAATAGAACACATTGGTTGTAATGAGAGGTGGCCAGACTGGAGCGACTGAGCGCGCACGCTTGAAAGATAGAACTGGTTCTATTTTTCAAGCATGCGCGCTCGACCCGGTACAGTCTAGTTTACAGGCGCTATTATCAAAGTAGGCCTTTACAAATAAGAATCACCATTAGCGTGGAGAGAGGATGAGAAAACCCCAACAATAAATCACTTGTTAAAACCACCCTCAGTTCACTGAGCCAAGATTCGGAGCCTCCTCTTCAACAACTAACGAGAGCTATCTGTTAATCACGCGCTCGCTCGCCAGTCTGGCCGAACCCTTAGGTCTGCAAAAATTCGTGAAATAAAACTTTTTTCCAACGGATCTCGCTTATATCTAAACTAACCAAACAGCCAGATCTGGCTAAACTAACTAAACTTAAGCCTAACTTTAAGTGTGTTATTTTAGCACCGTGTCTTGCTACCCGATCGGGTTGTATGCTTGTGTATCAATTACGCTAGTGGGTTTAGGGATTAAGAAGGTTTTATCTATAGGAAGTGTAGCCGCGTGGAGGGAGAGTAGAAAACCATTTAGTAAAGACCACCCTCAGGACACCCGACTGAGATTCGAACCTCAATATCCCCGTCATCGGCAGTCCAGCCTATTGCGAGACTAGCGCCCTAGACCATGCGGGCATGCGGCCACCGAAGAAGGTAATTTAAATGTTAAACCAGTTTATACAAACTTTACAAGAGTTTCATCTCAAACTTAGCGGGCCTACCAACATGTATCAAGCTTCACCAAACTTTCCCAAACATGCCTGGAAGCACCCGAACTTCATTAGGTTCAGATGAACATGACAATGTATTATCTTACTTAACTTAAACTAATTTAGTTTAATATTTTTCTGTGGTACAGATAATTTATGTCGCTGATAGAAGGTGGATTTATGAACAAAATAATAAATGACAAACGCAGAAAAGAGCCAGTATAGTTCGCCCTCGAGCTACTCATTTGTTTTTTTTATTTCGTTTGTAATTGGGACCTCCTGACCTTGGATGAGGTAGTGAGCAAGTGTTTGGTACACTAGATATAACAAACGTTAAGATTTAATCAAAACTTATTTGTTGTGTGCGTCTTCTCACCTGTCCAATATATCCACAGATTCACACTAATGGGATAGGGAGGAGGTAGGTGAAGTTCAAAGGAAGTACACCTGCAATTTCGTGGAGAGAGAGTGGGAAATTATTTAGGAAAAATATCTGGTAGCGATTGGGTTTCGAACCCTTACCTTCCAATCACCGACAAACCAAACACAGATGAGACTAACGCCTTTGGCCCACTTGTGCGAGTCACTTGGGTTCGAATCTCGATCAATGACAGTACAAAATCTTTATTCACCCGGTTCGGTGGTCGAAAGGTCTAAGGCGTCACTCTTACAATAGACTAGACTGTTGATGATGGGAAGATTGGAGTTCGAATCCCGGTTGGGTGTAGTGATTTTTTTTCCCTAAATAGTTATATATTTTCCTTCACCACAAATGCGGATACACTTCCTATAATTTTAACCTTCCTCATTCCTAGCACAACAGTGTAATGCGTGTAGCCCAAACGAGTTTTAAGACTCGGTTAAAACATTAGTTCTTTTATTATTGTTATTTGCCCCCAGGAAGATGGAAAAGAAATACTTGGAGAGCTTTGAAATGTGGTGCTGGAGAAGACTTGAGAATATCAGGTGGAGATACAGGGTGATAAATGAAAAGGTACTAAGAAGAGTGGGTGATAAGAGAACCATTTTGGATGCGATCCTTCGATACAAAGCAAACTGGATCGGACACATCCTTAGGAGGAGGAACTTACTGTCTTCTGCACAGGAGCTTAGAAAGAAGGATAATTAAAATATGGGATGACTTGAAGGAAATAATACAATCCTAGGAGCTAAAGGAGGAGGCAGAGGACAGATTGCATTGGCGGCCTAATTTTACTGACAAAAGGAATGGATCTGTCGTGAGACAGAACTCCTAATAATAATAGTAAGAGATGGAATGTGTCCATATTTATTTTCTGGTCCATCTCAGACAAAGCGCTGGTCTCACCCCTTGAAATGAAAAGAATCAAGATGTCATCTTCGACTGTGAGAACACGGGACAAAGTGTCAGTCCCGCCCGTGGTGATGAAAAGTTGAACTACCGCAAGTTGTAATGTCCCTTTCTTGTTTGTAGAGTAGAGCGAGCTTACTCTGTCAGTGGCGAGCTAACACAATGACAGATAGCGGCACAGTGCTGTAAACCTGGATAAGCTCGCTCGCTACCGTACTCAGTGTACACAGAGTGAGTACACATCCATATCAAGTCGAACGGTAAAACTATTATTTACTAATGGCGTAAGCCTTCTTTTTAACGGGGAAAATATTAGTAGAGCTAGAATGGAGTTCTGGTAGAAAGAAACATCTTCTCGTGGTCCATGTTGATAACATTTTATCATACTATTGTATATGTATTGATAGTATCTATCAAAACTGACCGTTGCAGATCACATGACTTGACTGTCATAGTAGCCCTGGTTGTGTTCTATTATTTTTACCCGGCCGACTCCGGCGGCTCGCTCGACCGGGGTCTTTTAAACTTTATTTTCCTTTGTTTTGTTCCTTTTTGGTTTTCATCTTCACGGCTTCTCTCCCTCTCCACCACTTCTGTACCCCTGTATTTTGTTTAAGGTCCCAGTCGACCATTTATGTGCCGTGGGGCGGTTTTTTTAAATTATTTTCCCGCCCGTAAGTCAAAGAGGGTATAATATCAGGCCATCAGGGCGCCATGTCCAAATCATCTATGTGTGTACCCGCCTCGGTGGCGTAGTTGGCTAACGCGCTAGTCGTGTTGAGCTCGACTGCCGAGGACGGGGAGATCGAGGTTCAAATCTTGGTTGGGTAAACTGGGGGGGTGATTTTCCTAAATGGTTTTCCACTCTCACTCCACGAAAATGCGGGTTCACTTCCTCTAAATTCAACCTTCCCAATTCCTAATCCATTAGTGTAATTAGTACTTAAGCGTATAACCCGAACGGGTAGTAAGACGCGGTGCTAAATAATAATAAATAATAATCATCTATGTGTTTATGTACTAAGTAAAGCTGGAATTCGAGAGCTCTTCGGGACTGGTGTTTCTAATTAATACGATGTGATTCCTACTTTATGTAATAAATTAAATTGATGTCTAAAATATAATAAAATACCTTGCAAACAAACACATGACATGACGTATGAACACGTGAAATTATATCTAGTAATTTTTAGATCCCTAAGATAAGGTTCTTCCTATGAAAATTGGTCTGTGCCTCAACGATAATGAGACCTTAATCTAGCCTGGGGGGGTCTGGAGGTTATAACTTCGGTTGGGTACAAAGTTGATGAAATTTTTTGCTACTGTGTTTGGATCATCCATGCTCTCTCCAAGCTAATGGAAGCTTATTTAATCTAAATCAGCCTTCTCACCGCTAGAATCTTGAGTTAAGACATCAATGAACCTGTGTTAAACGCATCAATAAAGTAACATATTATAGTGTGATAGCCGCATATTTACACTCATTATATAAGGATTAATAAGGTTAAATTTATAGGAATTGTACCCGCATTTGCGTGAAGGGAGAGTGGAAAATCATTATGGGAAAACCATCCTAAGTTCACCTGACCGAGATTCGAACCTCGGTCTCCCCGTCATCGGTAGTCTAGTCTACTGTGAGAGTAGCGCCCTCAGTTGTAGAGGGCAGGATCCGACCAACGTACCTCCCCTCCTCCCCCATCAGCATCCCCAGCGAGTCACCCATTCCTCCTACCCCAAGACACATAGCCAGGGCTACCACAAAGTCCTCCTTTACCCGGCATGGCCTCTTTTTCAGACGTGGCCAGGAGGATTTCTTTCAAAATGGTACCTGTCCATGTTTTCTACCAACTATGTCGCAAAAAATATAACCCATATTGGTGGCAGAATGGTCTAACACAGTGGCTCTCAAACTCAAATTTAATTGAAGGGCTAGATTCACAAACTTGGGGAGTGTTTCGGGCTCAGCCTAGATATACCGTATTCTAAACATTTGTGTTTTTGATAAGTCTTACTACCCGTCCGGACAGTGCACATTTTCATCACGCTAGTAGAGAAGAAATGCAACCACATTTGAGTTAAGGGAATGTAGGAAACAATATAGGAAAAAATCCACCCTCTGTAGATCCAGCCGGAATTCGAACCATGGACACACCGACCCTGGCAGATTAGACCAGAAGAGCCTGACGTTTAAATCGCGTGATCACCAATGGAGCTCTATACTAGATACTTTATGCTAAGCATTTAAATTCATTAATATATATTTAAAAGATTTAAAAACTTATATTTTCCTAGATATTTATGTTGCTCAGTGAAATAATCGAAGCAATATTTATTAAATTGTGTAAATAAAAATTCTTACATTTCAAGTATTTAAAGTGATAAAAAAAATTATAGCACAGTTCGAAATAGTTGAAAGTGATTTTTATGGTTCCAAATTATGTACACTATAAAATTAAAATATTATTTGTTGAGTATGCATATGACTGCAGGCCGGCTAGTAGACTAATATAAAGGTATTACAGACCAGCGGATCGGTCAGATGTGGCCCGCGGGCTGAGTTTGCGAACTCTGGTACAAGGCGTCTCTCTTGTGTCGATGACAAGACAACGGGGTCATGTTGTGTTTCGGGTGTAGTCACAATACTTGTTGAACCTATAACTTTATATCTACTTTATTAATTTATTAGATTGACTATAGGAAGTTGCAAAATACAAAATAATTGAAATTTAAACTGTTAAAATGATAAAAATTGCTTGTGCTCCTTTTGGTTACACAGCTCCGACTTAGCTGACTGTAGCAGCCCAGTATTTGGGCGAGTGGCGTTGATACCATAAAATATCAAATATCCTCTGAGTTGGATGATTCTTTTAGCGATAGCTTAGTCACATTCGTATAATTTCTATATAAGCAATTTATAGGAATAAAAAAACTATCAATGGACACGCGGGCTGAATGTCACGTTTGGTTTGGTTTTTTGGTGATGGGGGGGGTCGGTATTCGAATTTTTACCGGGTGTACAGGGGGCTATATTTACTAAATGGTTTACACTTCTCCCTCCAAGCAAATAATGGCACATTACCTCTAAAGTATATCTACCTAACTACAATACCTAGTTAAATTTGGATAGCCGTGGCCACAGTGAAACAAAAAATTACTTAACACTGGGATTTGAAAGCTTGTACACGATCAAGATGTCGTGATGGTCCCAGGGACAAAAATTGAGGTCAAACAGTAGGAAAGCTTGAAAATCACTTCTCTAATCTATTTTATTTAAAATAATATTACTACAATTAAAATATAATACAAAGCGTACAACTTTCTCCCCCCCCCCTCCCCCCGCCCTTCTCTTCAGAGTACAGAGTTCATTTATTAAAGGAGAACATACACAGTATTTAGATTTAGCATTACCAAGAAACGTTAAATTCTTTTACAATCATTAGCAAACCATTATTATTGTAGCCAATGTGTTTGACAGTAATAAAGTTCATTTTTTAAGCTTTTAATCATTTTACCTGGTCTTTATATTACCTAAAACAATAAAATTAAATCTTTGTGGTTCCAACTTCTCTACAATACTAATACTTGAATCGCGCGATAGCACATTATGGCTTCAATATCTGATTATTGGAACTAAAAAGTAGCTAACCTAACAACATAGTTTTAAACTTAACTACTAGGTAGCACTGTGTGCCAAGTGGGTCTCTGTGGTTCTCTTAATCCACACTAGGTTTCACTGTTAAAACGTGGCGTGTCTGCTAGCGCCACAAGTTGCATAATGTTGAACTAGTAATATAAACTATATTAAAATTAAATGCGTATCGTATTTTAAAAAGAGTTTAAATTAAAAAGATTTCTACAAAAAATAATTATAATAAACTTTATTAAATACAAAGTAAACCTAAATTTTATAAATAATTTAAAACATAATTATGAATAATACATTTTTTTTAAAGTTCTGTTGTCTACACTGAAAGCCCACAGTCATTTATTAAGAAGTTTTCAGAAAAACAACCGTCACAGATTGCGCATGTTCAAGTATTTAACAAAGTTGCTTATTACGCACGCGCAAATATTGAACAAGGAACAAAACAGAGCTGTACACACGAATGTAAATAAAGGCTCAACTCTCTCTAGATCCATTTGTGATGTTTATGTACTACTACTACTTGGGTGGCTGTTTTGGTTCGAATTATGAAGTCGAACAGAATAGAAGTAAACCAATCTTCGGTGAGTTTTTAGACGTGTCATTTAATATATCGTTTCTAAAACGGCCTGACAGTCAATATTAAGTTGTATATGACACATTTGCATGACATGTCACGAAATATTAAATGTATTTTAACCTTAATTAAAAGATTGACACATTCGTGCAACAATTCAAAACAAACCTCTAACAGGGGCGTAGTGGTGTAAGGCGTTAGATCCGCATTTAATTTGGTTGTCATTGGAAGGGAAGTTGAGAATCATTTCAGGATATGTAATTTTAAAATATACATATAAATGTATTTGTGGAAAACAATTTACTCAAGCATAGCAAAAATATTTCAGGTTATATAATGCAGAAGGAAAGGTTAACCAGCATAACCAATTAATGTGAATTGAGTTATTTTATTTTTGACTCGCTAATCAGGTAAATATTGTTTAACCCAAAACACAAATAACTTATATTATTGACATGTCAAGAACCAATATGTGTTTATTGTGAATAATGACTGTTTGGAAATGATTTAATTGCCATAAACCCTTTTTACAAAAGTGGGGGTAAGTGCTCTTTACCCATTATTGCATTGGTGATATTTATATAGTCAATCATCGTCACAAGATTTAACGTGAGCTTATTTCAGCTTGTCAGCTTGAAGGCCGAACTTGTACGCAAACAGGCGGAAGTACACAGAGCCAAATCAGAGGCCAAAGCACACTTCATCCACCCTTTGCCTCATCTCAAGAAGGAGACAGTGTTCAACAAGAAGAATAAGGGTGTGGAGGGACGAGAGGAAAGAGACGCAGAGGAGATAAAAGAAGATGAGGACATGCACAAGAAATCCAGGTTTGTGGCGACAGGGCTGCTCGGACGATGCACGAGATGGCCTACATAACCATGCACATAATTTATTTTAACAAAAAATACTCAAATGTTGGTATCACTGTAGTAATCATAATATGGTGGAAAAAACAATAAAAACTTACCGCACTCACTAGCCTATTTAATAGGATTTCTAATCTGTGTTGGAAACTTCTCTTGGGGCTGCTTGTGGGACTAACCATGCTTTTAATATATGTAGGCCCCACCTTATTTGAAGTATGCGAAATTCCAATTCATCCAAAAAACACTTTGGACTAAAAATAACAAACCATGATATTATATGATAATATTTTATTACAACCATGTCCTGTAAAATATAGAACAGTAACTTAGCGCTACAGTTGCAGGATCGATCGACCCACAAGCCATCATCAAATTTAAAGCAAATGCATTTTTATTGTTTTTTTAACACTTGTTGGGTCATATTCTGTCTTTGTTTGAGGCAAAAGATCATACCTTACTCATTTCCTTGGTGTCAGCCCCCAAGCTATTTATACTGACCGAGTGGCGAAGATAGTGCCAACATTTGTCGATAGAGTGTGTAATGTGGTCAGCACAACGAAACATCTGGCTATTAATCTCAGTTTTTTAGATCAGAGCTGCTACTTCTCTATTCTTGAAAGTATCTCCTCATTTGTCCTCACGAGGCTGAATTTGACCACATTCCAGACCCACTGCTTCACAGAGGGATTCTGGAAGCGCTGGGGATCGAACCAGGGACCTCTGGATCTCTATCCAGGAACTCTGACCACTAGACCAATTAGGCAGTCATTCTGCATCATACTATAAATATATATAATTTCCACGGGTACGTGTCTGCAATCTTTTACATCCCTTGCAGTGAAAAACTCCCCAAAGAAATATTGACTATCTGGATTGGACCTGGTCCCATCAAATTTGGATGAAACGAGTTTCTAGTGTAATAGTTTAACACTAGTCCCCTTTCTTGAGCGCTTTCAAAGGGCAGTAGTGAATAGATTATAGCTGCCCTTACAACAAAAGTACTATCTAGAGCGCTATCAGAGGGCAGTAGTGAATAGATTATAGCTGCCCTTACAACAAAAGTACTTTCTAGAGCGCTATCAGAGGGCAGTAGTGAATAGATTATAGCTGCCCTTACAACAAACGTACTATCTGGAGCGCTATCAGAGGGCAGTAGTGAATAGATTATAGCTGCCCTTACAACAAACGTACTATCTAGAGCACTATCAGAGGGCAGTAGTGAATAGATTATAGCTGCCCTTACAACAAAAGTACTTTCTAGAGCGCTATCAGAGGGCAGTAGTGAATAGATTATAGCTGCCCTTACAACAAAAGTACTTGGTATATTTAAGTAAAAATATACATAAAAACAGTAAAATGGTTTTACTTTCATTAAAATAAATGTCATATTAGCCTATGTGCCAAGGCGCCAACTGTAACAGCCAACTGCTCATTAAATATGTAGTTATATGAAGAAACAAAAAGGAGAATTTTATTGTTACCTAATTGTTAGTATTATTTTGAGTTTAAATTTTAAAAGCATTTATATGAGAAAAAAAAAGTAGTAAGCGTATTAAAGTTTTATTTTTTCTAATAATTTCAGAAATGCTTTGGAAACAAAGACCAAGTTGTATGACAAGTTATCTCAAGGTTCCTCGGAGATTGCTGATGAAGACAAAAGGTTCCTGGTTAACTTTCAGCAGAAAGCGACGGAGGTTCGTGACGCAGCCTACACGAGCACTTCGAACCAAGAGGGGGGAGTTAGTGACGGAGAAGACGAGGAGCGACATTTCAGTGACGAGTATGACGCACCTTCAGACCCTGAGGACGATTGGTGAGAATTCATTAATACAGAAGATGCCCGATATAACGTGGTGAAGAGTATGTCTCCCGAAAAAAAGAAACCATTATTACTGTCCCGGTAATAGTGTGATTCTTACTTGTAGAGACTCAGTAAATGGAGCAATTCTGCATTACTTTTTAAAGACAACGAACAAATAAGAATGTATTAAGTTGAGAAGTAAAAGACAATGTAACTAGGCCGAGCCCTATCATTTGTCACTACAGGTTACCTTCCGATATATCGGGGCTAAGCTATGACGTGGGGATGAAGTATGTCCCCCGCTAACCGCACTATATCGGCCTTCTTCTGTATTTGTTTTGTCTTTTTGTCAATTTGGACTACCTCTACACCTATTTATGAACTAATCTAATGTATTTGGGATGAGGAAGGTTTAATTTAGAGGAAGTGTACCTGCATTTGTATGGAGGGAGAGTGTAAAACCATTTAGAAAAAAGAACACCTCAGTTAAGCAGAATTCAAACACCTATCTTCCTGTCATCGTCAGTCTAATCTATTGCGAGATTGACACCTCAGACTATTAGACTGCCTAAATGGAATATTAGGCGGAGCTTAATATTGTTAGCTGATTTACATAAACACATTTTTAAAATATCTAAATTTGGGCTTAACAATATTAATGTATTTGCCAAGATTGCTCAGAATCTTCAGATCCTGTTTGATCTCTCTTTATGAGGTTTTTAGTGTGTAGCGTGTGAATTTGGATCAGAAGTTTTTAATAATCACACTTTAACCAGAATGGACTCATTAGATTAATCAACCCCTACAAACGAACCAGTATTACTGACTCTTCAATCGACATCTCTGTCCACCTGAAAGTATGACCATACTGTCTGTCACAAAGTTGTTAAATTTCAAAATTCATTATTGTTTTCAGAGTAACTAAAAGTCAAAAACCCTGCTGTGCCCAAATAAGATTGTACAGCGTTAGATGCAAATCAAAAGCTCCAATTAATTATATTTCTGCGCAGGGTGGAGTACACAGATGTCCTCGGTCGAACGCGCAAGGCCCTTCGACGAGACCTCCCCTTCTTGAAGGAGAAGGACGCGAAGCTCGCAAACTCTCTTGGCCGCGGAAAGGACACGGAAGAGCCGAGAGCTGTTCCCTCGGAAGTCACGACTAGAGACGAGGTTCAGGGAGAGACCTTGGAGATGATGTCGTCGGATATGAAGCGGGAGATGATGAGGCAGAAGTGGGAGGAGCAGGAAGCCAAACTACGGGACAAGGCAGACATCCACTATCAAGACGTGCTCTTCGACGGTGAGTCCTTTTTATCTTACAATTGGTAGAGGGAACAAAACCGGCAGCGAAAACAATGTTTGGCTGTAATCGACTAACACAAATATACCATAGAGTCTCATTAGTTGTAGGTAGGGATGCGTCCTTTTTCAAGGGATCATTAATACAGGACTATGCGGCAAAACAACAATCGCAAGTAAAAATACAGACAATATACTTGACAACTATTTTTCAAATTCTAATAATATTTACATAGAGACTGATTTCCCTATGAAATATCATCTCAAAGGCCTTTTTTCCTACCACAATACTACTATAGAGTAGGGTTCTGGAAGGAAAAAAAGGCCTTTAAAAAATATATACATTGATATTTATGAAATAATATTAGTAGTATGTCATTTTTACTTTTTTTTTAAATTCCAGTTTTCAATAATTTGGGATGGGCTCGCTCCCATTTGACTCAAACTATAGAGGCTCTACTCTGTTAATAAATTATTCTAGGGGCAATCCCCTACTTTTTGACATAAAGTGTTACCAAAATTATGCACTAAAGTCGATTGTGTTAAAGTAACTCCCCGGCGTCAGCCTGCAATAAAACCATATTGACCACCGTCTGTTGGTGAATATAGTGCCAACTTATGTGATAGAAGGTGTCTTGTGGTCAGCACAAGGAACTCTCTGGCTGTTGATCTCATTTTTATATACGGGAACTACTACTTTTCCATTCAAGTAACTCCACAATTGTCCTCATGAGGCTGAGTGTTTTACTTCTGAATTTTGTAAAATATTCTTAAATCTTGAGTTTTTTTGATCACGTCAGTCGCCAATGAGTGTCTTAAATGAGGCCAAAGATTTGCAGCTCTGATTAAATCATATCATGTTTGTAAGTCATACGTTTCTTATCACTGGTATCAACAGATATCTTGACAGGAGTGTCAAACCCTTGTGCGGACAGATGGGGTTTGGAATCCTTCTATCGAATTGTATAGTTTTGATGATCAAATTATCGTACAGCAGGGTAACTACTCACCTAGGAAACACGAGTAATACAAAGAATTTACTAACAAAACTTAAAAAATATCGAACTTTGGGACATTGCAAACTTAAATTAGAAGTCTCTTGCACGCAACAAAAAAACAGTAAACTGAAAAAGTAACACACTGATTTGTATACCTACCTAATCTCCCCCTCACCCTCTTTTACTGTTAAAACATTGGTATTGCATAACAACTTTATAAATTTCCCGGTGACCTGGCGGTCTAAGGGTAAGGTGTC